>OY987263.1:16933745-17214754 GCA_963920665.1 Straminergon stramineum
ATATGTCCACGGAAGTCTTGGTTGTAATCCACCGGGGGGATGTGTTACGTGCTTAAAGAATCTCACTTTGTTGTGCTCTTTTGTATGAACAGGCCAAAGTTTCGTTTATTGATATGCAGTCTCATACGCTTTGGGCTCCACCCATGGCGGAGTACCTTTTGTTTGGAGCAGGAGTTGGCGAGGTGAGATTGTTGAACTTTACAATGACCTAAATTCATGATTTAATCTTGTAGATCGATCTGGTTTTGATTCTTTTCCTAAGCCTATGAAGTCTAAAGTGAAAGTGAGGGCTTTTCATTTAACTGCAACTGTTGAAAATGAACAGCATCACTTTGCTTTAGTTCCCTCCAGTACATGATAGTGGTAAACAGAGAACTCAACGTTATAAAGCAGGTGCCCAGAAGGCATCTTGTGGCATACGATTTGTATCCAATGGTTTCCATTTGTCATGTTCTTAATTGAAAAAGTGACCTAGTAGTTTAGTTTCTCTTTGTCAGGTGGTTAAATTCGCTTTTAGTACCTGAATTTCAAAGACACCCTGCTTAACTTAATACTAAGTTATGATTCACTTCCTCATCTGCAGGTGGAGATCAACCTTTTGTCAGGAGAAACCAGAATCTTGGCGGCAGATCTTGTATACGATTCGGGAAAAAGCTTAAACACTGCTGTTGATGTGGGTCAGGTGAAGAAATTCAAGCTTATCTCCCCAATTCACAATTGTGCCGCCTTACCTATGATTGAATGCTTTCCTTTTCACATTTCTCAAATTGTTCGTAGGTTTCAACCGTCCCGAATTCTCATTCTCATAATTTATGTATTTTGCAGGTAGAGGGTGCCTTCGTCTTTGGTATTGGATACTTGGTGACAGAAGATGTTGAGAGGGACGCCAAAGGCAAGCTCTTGTCGGATGGCACCTGGACATACAAGCCACCCGCTGTTGACACTATTCCACAGAAGTTCAATGTGGAGCTCTTCAAAAGTCCCATCCACAAAGAACGTGTCTTTTCTTCCAAAGGTTTGGCTTCTCTTCACCATGTACTCTCACTCATAAGTCATTAAGTAGTTAGTAATGGAGGGAAATTAGTCATTAACTTTTAGTTTTGACCTTGTGTTTGTGTTTGCAATAGTGAAAATCAGTTCTTGTTTAAGTTAGGGAATCTGTTCAACTTGGTGTAGAATTTGTCACTAGTGGCTAGGTTTGGTTATGTCTCCTTGAAATAGGTCTTGATTTCTACTACACTTATTTATCTACCAAATTCACATTATTCTTAAACAAGTATAGGTTGAAATTTAATGTATTTGTATTAATTTTCATAAATTAAATCATTCAATTTTTTTAATTTATATAAAGTGATTGCGTGTATTAAAAAATAAATAAATAAGACAGAACATCAAGTGTGGTCCCACTCAAGGGGAAATATGATTAAGAAATTGAGGGGACATGTTCCGATTGGAAATGTGCAAGTTGTCACTAAGAGTTGAACAACTAAGAAGAAGGCAAAAATCATTTTTTGTAATAACACTAACTTATTAGGTGACACTAAGTTTTGCACCTTCTCTATAGGATAATTTAGTATAGTATAGCAAAAATAGATCATCTATTTTCTAGTTGATTGCCAATGGATTGAGCTACTTTATTATTTTTTCAAAGGCTAGTCATCATATAACACTCTACATTATGTCATGTAACAGCGGTTGGGGAGCCTCCATTATTGCTAGCTGGTTGTATATACTCTGCAATTCATAGTGCTATTGTAGCAGCTCGGAAAAACTACAAGGGTGCTAATGCAAGTCATGATCTCTTTGAATTTAACCCTCCTGCCACTGTCGCAAAAGTCAAGAGCTTGTGCGGCCTTGATAATGTGGAGCATTATTTAAAGTCCGCATTGAAAACAACCAAAGGGCCTCATGGAAAGCTTCTATAAATATGATGGCAATTGCTATAGATATAATTGTGATGGGATGTTTTATATCTTTAGCTTTATGTTCTTTGTAGATCTATAAAATGTATATAGAGCAAGAAGGACTTGGGTTTGGCCTTAGTTGTTAGAACTTAGAACTATAGATAGAGAACATTTTGCCAATAAAAAATTGGTACTGATAGGCGTGATGTGACTTGTGAGTGTTGTCATCTACACTTGACACCATTTTAAGTTGAACAGAGTAACTTTGATGTTGTTATGGCTATAGCAATTAGTATACCAAGGGGTTGTAAATATGAGTTAATGTACCACACGTTGTAATATACCATACTACTTTCTTGACATATTGTACACTATAAGAAACCCATGTTTTGGGTGATGTGCCTCAATTTTTTGGGATGAATTTTTTGGGATGCCCGATTCAACAAGCCCATGTTTTTATGTCAAGAAAAACATCAATGTGATGTTTTCTTGACATAAAAACATGGGCTTGTTGAATTGGGCATCCCAAAAAATCCATTCCAAAAAATCAAGGTACATCGCCAAAAACATGGGTTTCTTATAGTAGTAAAAACATCATATCTTCATTTGTTAGCTTTGTTATTTTCACGTGCAACTCAATTTTCTTATGATTATCATGTTGCTAAGATTGTTACCCTATCACACTCAAGAGGACAAAAAGTGTTCTATGACTCCCAAGAGTTGTTCCCAAAGTGCATGTAATTACTGAAAATTGTTGAAAGTGTTGAAAGAAATCGAGAATAACTTCCAAGTGAAGGCTATTTCATTTTATTATTTTCCACACAATGTCATGAGAAGTCTAATCTTAAAAATGAGATTGCATGTAGAAGTTATTAAGTTTTATTCATGATCATGTTTAGGACTCCTAATAAAATAGTGACCTAGAAGTAAATGATGAGAAATGATTCTAGATACAATATAGTTGTTTAATGTTTGGTAGGGCCAATCATGAAGGAGCCTACATACTTGGCTCTTGAAACCTATGGATGTGGGTAAAAGTCACATCAAGCATTGAATCAAAAGGGGAAGAGATAAGGAAATGCAAAATGTAAGAACTTGTGGAACCATTTTTGTTTTTTAAATGCATCTTTGTAGTAGGAGCTTCTTGTGTTAAGAGAATAGAAAATTCTAAACACATATAATCAATCATGTCAAAACTCAATGCAATGTTATCAACTGGCTACAAAGATTAGTTTCATATCTTGTGAGACCTTAACTTATTTCTATTTTTGAAGTCAATTGTAGTGGGCCTTGTATTTCACAATTTTGTATACTATATTGAAATAGATCTATATTTAATGATTCTACTATGAATTTTCTTACAATACAATGGACCATAGTCAATTTTGAAATTCCAAAGCTCAATCCAATTCTCTTCAATTATATACAAAGAGAATGTCATGTTTGGAAATCATTTATCAGAAGTACACTTGCATAGAAGAAAATGTCTACAAAATGATGAAATATAAATCAATTAGGTATCTATGAAGTTGATTTTGGATGTACATCTTTACAAAATTTTGAAATAAAATGAGGGCTTGTACAAGCTTCATGAATATTACATTTTTCTCTAAATTAGGAAGTTGAATAAGAAGTTGTGAAGGCAACTTGGGCAATGAGCTACCGTAATAGAGAAGGTTGAGTAGGTTCAAAGTATTGGGCAAGTCTCAAATGCCATAGAGATAATGATTTTTTTTCACTTTGTCTATTAATATCTTATGATCCATAGTACAAAGAAGCTAAAGTTTCAACCATATATTTTCATAAAACTTAAATACAATTTTGTGGGTTGAATTTTGATTTGTCTTACAATTTATTCATTCCATTTCACTCATTGAACTAGAAATACTAGAATAGTACTAGGTCAAATTTTCATATAAAATCATGAGCTTTCATACTTCAAGTTGTTTTGTATACTTGATTTTGAAGAATAGTAAGCACAAAATTCTATAGACCATGTTAGGCAGGGTTGCTATTTTGTGAGCCCGTGAGCGTGAGCTTGTGAGCCTGTGAGCATACAACTTTTTAGAGATTCCATCTAAAATTTTTGGCTAGAATTTTCTATTTTTAATAAATTTTATTAATACCTATTACCGTGGAACTATTATTGTGGTTCCTTGAACAACATTGATCTACCATTCATTGGACTTCATTAGATTTTAAGAAGAAAAAAATTGATGATTAATTAGGATTCTTTTGAAATCAAATATGGTTGTTCCATTGAAAATTAGTTTTTTATAATCACTCCCCTCTTGTTGCTTGGTACCTCTCGGTCCCAAGGGGAGCCACCTACCCACATAAAATTATTAAAAAAATTAAAAAATAAAAAAAATTAAAAATTAAAAAATTAAAAAATTAAAAAAATTAAAAAAAAATTAAAAAAATTAAAAAAATTAAAAAAATTAAAAAATTAAAAATTAAAAATTAAAAAAAAAATATATATATATATATATATTTTTAATAATTTTATGTGGGTAGGTGGCTCCCCTTGGGACCGAGAGGTACCAAGAAGCAAGAGGGGAGTGATTAATCAAACAATAATTTGATCAAGACAAAAGAGTTTGATCCTCGAGATGTCCCACAAGAAGACAATGATCAACTAATCAACATTTTGGTGTAACTAAGTTCATTCTTGACACAAATAATCCCTATCAACCAAATATTTTCTTAAAATCTTAACAATCTTAACAATATTTTTCATAAATGTTAACAAGTCTAATTACTAACACATTAAGACATAAATGAAGATACTTCCCCCATCAGCCCTAAGAAGATCCATGCTACTATAAGATATTGATCAACAAAAATGAAACTTGGTGCTGCTAAATTCTTTCGACACATGTAATGAAATCTTATCAACATTTTTTTTTCTAAAATCTAAACAAATTCAATAATAGCACATCAAGAAAAAATTATTGATATGTTCCCATTGACCTCGGGAGGGTCGATGTTCTTATAGGATAATGATCAACCAATATTCTAAACAAACATCCTTCCATATCCATTCATCTTTCACATCAATTGGATTCTTCATCCTCATAATGTATACTTCTAGATAAGATTCAAAATTAGAATTTTCATTTGAAATCTATATACCCATGGTAATAGGTCCATGGTAGTAGGTACTAAAATTTACTAAAAATAAGAAATTTTGATCCACATTTTAAGATGGAATCTATTTTTTGAAATATTAATAAGTTCTTAATGCTTTTTCAAATTTCTAAGCTCAACGCTCACATAATCCCTGCTCAATGCTCATAGGCTCACAAAATAGCACCGTTGACATGTTAGGCATAGTCGTTAAAAAACTTTATTACTTCAAATACTAACTTAAGATCTTGCAATCAATGACAAAGTTGAAAGTTTCCAAAGAAATTTCTACACATTGCCATATTAGTGCATTTCACTATGGTAAATTCAAATTTTCAAAAAAAATTATTTTTTTATTCTTTCTCAATATACAAAAGATGATATTTTTTTGGTAAAAGTTACCATTGTCCCTCTTGGAGTTAATTTATAAAAAAATAGCTTGTGGACAAAGTAAGAAAGATTATGAATCTTCAAGTTCAATTTGTCCTTTTAGATTTTAATGCCTCTTTTAATATGGAAACTAACACTTTTTTGTACTAGTACTTCATGAAATTTTGTATTTTATATAAGTATAACAATTTTTATATGGTTTTGTATTAAAATGATACAACTTTTCCACTTAAAATTGAAGATTAGTTTATAAATATATTAGAAATGTTAGGCCTCAAATCAAAATATTTTATAAGTTGCTACAAGAGAAAGGGGAGTTTTAAGTAAGGTCATAGTAGTATAGTCCTATAAGTGTTGATCTTTTAGGAGATTTTCAATAAAATTTTACTAGAAATACATGTGTTTTAGTAAAATTTCACTAAAAATCTCCTAAAAAGTCTACACTTACAAGACTATACTACTAGGATTGTACATAAAACTCCCCTTTCTCTTGTAGTGAGTGTATTTTGGGTTTTTATTCTTTTACCACAATTTGGGTGTTGATTTGGTGTGTGGTTATAATTTTGCATAATAAATTGTCAATTTGTTTATTGAAATTAAAAACAATTGATTACCAAATCAATTTTCTTTTAAGTTTGATTATGAATTGCTCTTATTGTCAAGCTTCAAAGTTTCAATATTCTTTATATTAAGACTAATGCGCAACCAAAATAATATGATCTAAAATTATTTGTGTTAAACTTCTTTCATTTAAGGCAACTCACCATGTCAATTTCAAGGGTATTTTAATATAAAAATATTTCAAACCATAATATTTTGGACCAACATTCATATTAAGGATATTCTTAGAATCTTGGATCTAATGCATTTGAAATCAAGTAAGCATGATTCTTAATAGCATTAAAATGATTGAAATTTACATGTTAGTAATTGAAATGAGATTCTATTGTATTTCTTAACATATAAAAAGAAATGAAATCTCACATGAATAAATAAAGATATTTTCATAGTGAACTTTGACATCTTGTCCAAAAGATTAGTGAAATTAATCTTTTATTGAATTCAACTTGAATATTTTTGAATTTATTCCTCCAAATTTAGACTATTTGCAAAGGCACCTATAATATTAAATGGTAATACTTTAATAAAGGCTCATCAATTGTTGAAATTTAATTATTTGAAAGTATAAATATGGTATTTTGAATTAAGACTATAAATACCAAGTGCTTCAAGTCCATTTGTTGGATATACTTTTTATCTTTTCTTGAAATGTAGTTCATTCATTTCTTATTTTTTCTAATGGATAATTTTTCAAATATTTAAGATATAATTTAAAAATATTTAATTTTATGTAATTAGATCTATTTGAATGAAGACAAATAAAAATTATGGATGGGTAATACTTCTTTTTTTATGAAATGAGGCATATTTTGTATACCAATACAATCTTTAATACTAAACTTTGTACAATATTGACAATATATTTCATGTTGATTGGATAACATTTTGATAGTATTTTAAAGTGAGAATGAGAAAAATGATCTTATTTGTAACAAATTAGCTTACATAACTATTAGCTCTATGACTTCTTAGTTTTGTAAAGAATTAATGAAAAATTTGAAGCATTTTAAAAATTGGAAATTTTGTATATATTCATAAATGTATAGAAAGAGAAAAAAAATCCTCAAAATAATGAGAAACTTTAAAAATGATCTAATTCCAAAAAAAATCATCAAAGAGTTTGTAATATTTGAATTTAACAACTAAATTATTATGATATACAATTACATCAAAGTCAATTGATATTTAACTAATACTATAATAGTCATGTACATGCTCTTGTGTTCCATCAAGAATTTTTAAACTTGATATATATTGAGGTAGAAAATATGCACTAATTTTAAATGACAAATATATTTAACTAGATTGTTAACTTTCAAGAATTGAAAAAATATTATTAAAATGCCCATTTTTTAATTTTTAGTTTTGGGTAAGTTACCAACCTTATTGTTTATCACCACAAAAATTCTAATAGATATATGGCACTTGCATGTATTAAAAATTGTTGAAAGTAATGTAAACAATCTTCTTTATGACAATTTTAATGCCTAATTGGAGCTAACGTAGGGATACATTAAAATAGATAAATAAAGTACACCAGCCCAAGACTAAACTTTACAATCTTCCTGGTACAATATGTTAGGACAACATATTATTAGTACATTAAGAGTTGTTCATCTACTACTTGTTTGGTAGGTGTTAGTATTCTTAACTTGTGGGAAATATTGGGAACCGTGGAATACAACAAAACGCTTGGGGCGGTACCAAAGGAGTCTTTGACTTCTTTCGAGCTTGCGCTTCCATTGCTTGCATTGCTTTTAGCTCTTTGCTTGAAAGTTCAGCAGCAAGCAAGGCAGCAGGGCTTCTCCCAGTCGTCACCTTTTCACTGGAACTCTCCAGACCTCGCGGCTTCAACTTCTCCCCCGTGTTCTCTTTCTATCTCCCACGGCCTACTACTAAGTTACAGGATTGTTGCTTATGCGAAGCCTTGCCCTGGCCAGGGCTATCAATTAGGGGTTCGTTTTGATGCGAGCTCTGGGCCTTGCTTGCTTTCGCCACGGCGGAGCTGAATTCTTCTTCACTATGGTCGAGGATAGGACGGGCTTGGAAGTTTATTTTGAGGGAATACTTAAGTTAGATTCTTGGTAGTCATCGAAGGGAGAATTTGAACCTGCTGCGGTTCGCCTGAGCATTTAGGGTTTCGCTTACGTCTCTCTTCTCTCACCCTATTTCTTGCCGTCTGCATCGTTTATGCTTATTGCTTTCTTGCGCGCGGTACTTGGTGCACTCTCTTGTTTGGAGAACGAGAGTCAGGCTTGGTTAGGGTGTTTGACAAGGAGCTTAGGAGCGATCTTGACCCCGAAGGACGCAGGTAATTTTGAAAAGAGAGAAGATTGACATGGCGAATAGGAATCGCATGCCAGTGCTGAATGCGCGCTCTGGACATCCGAATGGTGTTGGCCGTCCCGGTCCCTATGGTCCAGTTCGACCGCAGATGGGAGGTCCACCTCCAGTTATGCCTGGGCCTCCTATGCCGGGAATGCTAGAGCAGAAGATGCAAGGCCAGCATGAAGAGATTCAAAGCCTTCTCACAGCCAATCAACGCCTTGCCGCAACACATGTGGCTCTGCGGCAGGAGTTGGCTGCTGCTCAGCAGGAGATGCAACGTCTTAATTCCGTCATTGCAGGTGATCTACGGGAACGCATTTATGACCAGTACTGTTGTGGTTTGGATGCCACTTAGTCCGACCTTTTATCTGTGTATCAGAGTTATCCTAGTCGTATCAAGTTCAACGTTTAGTTTGGGGTTTAGTTTTCTGTATTTTCAAGTAATTTTTAATCCTCCGTCTTGTTTCGAAGCTTTGAGTTTGTCATAAACTGCTGGTCACCGAAAAAGAGGGACCTCTTGATATAGTCAATTTCTTGGCAAGTACTGATGCATTCCTGTGTTTCTGGAGAATCATTTGTAATACTACCATTTGCATACCATGACTGTATTACAAACTAAATTGGATGCATTTGAATAGTCTGGGTTTGACGAGTTGCTCAGCTTAATATCTTACAAAAAGAGCTCTCCCAATTATCAGGCATATCTTCAGAGAAGGACGCTCAAACACGGTCCTTCATAGATAAAGTTGCCAAACTAGAATCAGATCTGCGATCCACAGAAGCTATCAAGCAGGATCTTCTTCAAGCTCGCGGAGATTGTCAGAAATTGCATCTACATTCGCAAGATTTGAATCAACAAGTTCGGAATGCAACGCAGGAGCTCCAGCGAGCCCGAGGAGAGTTGCAGCACGTTCCTGCCTTGCGAACAGAGGTTGATAATCTTCGCGCTGAGTTGCAACGAGCCAGGTGATATGTCTGCCCTCACTAGTTAGAATTTGTTGTATCTGGGTTAATGGATAGTTGGAAATAAGTTATTAAGAAGCTTACTGGTGTGTACGTCTCAATTTCATGTTGAGGTCTTTTGTTCGCGTGAAGAGTGCATGTCAGTCCTGCATTACGCTGCTGAGTTGACTTGAAAAGCTTCTTTGTTCTTCAATAGTTCTATGATCTAGTTGAAGTAACTGATCGTGGGTTTTTTTCACCTTAATCTGGACTTCAAGTAATTATATGGTTTAAGGAGCCTGAAAATATGCTTCACGAGCAATCGTTAGTTCTCCTGGAGGGAGTTTGTCCTAGTTTTTAATTTCAGCCCTTTTTGACCTTCACACTTTTCAGAAATGCGTTCGAGTATGAGAAAAAAGCGAATGCCGAACAGCTGGAACAGAGACAAGCTATGGAAAAGAACCTTGTGGATATGGCAAGGGATTTAGAGAAGCTAAGAGCAGAGGCTATAAATGCTGAGAAGAGGGCACGTCTTCATCCAGGTAATATCACGCGCTTTGCTGGAACTCTTAATGTTTTTTTGGACAGTAGTTGTTTACATGTAATTCTAGATTTCCGGTACTCGTTCGTCATCTTCTTTTATAGAGAGGTCCTTTGCCTCATTGCGACACTGCCAATGGGTCAGGTTTAATATACTTTAATACATTTGATGCTTTTTTTCTTAGATATATTTCATCAGGTGGATATCCATAGTGCATTGCAGGGTTGCTTGGTAGTTTTGAATGCTAGGAGACTGTTCGTGTCGTCGTGCAGATGGTTTGTATGATTGAATTGAAATTGTTTGCGGCAGGTGGTGCATACAATGGAGGATATCCTGGTCCAGAAGCTTCTTACGGTCTGATGCAGCCACAGGTTTATGGAGATGGTTATGGCATGCACCCCCAGGTATGCATTCTGATTGAATTCTGTCATCACATACCAAAACCTGAGAAGTTAAACTATATTTGGCTTCTTCAGTTTCGAATCTCGTTATTGATATGGGTCTTTCTAGCTGGTTCCGTGTTGACATAATTTTCTTTCTTGTTTATTATAGCAATATAAATAGTTGCAATATTTACATTCTACGTCTAGTACGGTATCGATTTCCGCAATTGAACGTTTTCATTCTTTATTTCTGTCAAACGGCTTCGTAAGCTCCATTAAGACGTAGATGTTTTCAGAAGTCTATTGCATTTTCTGTGCTACCCACTTTTATTGTAATAGACTCTTGGGGGATAGAGTCGAATCGTAGCAGCTGATTCGCATGTTCGTTCGTTATTTCGCTTGTTTTCACGTTTGTCGTACGAGGCTGCCTCTCTCTGTTGCTTATTTTCATTTATTCAGATAGTATCAGACTCAATTGAGGAGATTGTCAAGGACTAGAGAACTTCGATTAACGTCCGCGGTCAACTTGTAGATGTCATTCGTAATGTAATTTGGTTTTCTGGTAGGTTCTTAGTACTATACGGTAGCCGTTTTCGTCGGACATCTCTTTCTAGGCAGATCGTTGTTGTCTTTTATAGTCTCTGTAGCATGTACGCTGCAGAGACATCTTGGACGCCGGGGGCTGTAGACGTATTTGATCTTGTTTCCGTGTAATGTAGTAGCCATTCTTCACGATTAAGATACTTTATCGTTGTGTCTAGCTGTCACTTGATTAATTCCGGCAGTCAACTTTCCAAAGGCGGTAGTTGCGAATTCGATGATACAGTTTAGTACCTTTATTTATTGTTGTATCAGTTGTTTCTGTTAGATGGTTAAGTTCGTCATGAGATACCTGCGGAACTTATAAGCTAATGCAGGAAGTAGACAGTAGTGTCTATTGTCTGATCAGCGTAGAGCTTTATTAATCCAATTTTGAATGAGTTAATCGTGAACCTGATTATATGTAAGTTAGATTTGTGGCTCATAGCTCCTTCACTTGCTACCACTCAGATGCCGTATGCTTTGGAGAGTGCTGTTGGGTATGGACCCAGACCAGCCCCGACATGGGGAGGACCACCTCATAAAATGCCACGTAGGTAGACTTCTGGATATCAGTAGATGGAGGTTTGAAGTCAATGGTCCGGCAAGGGGCATTTCCCGTCTCCAGATTATGCAGTATCTTCTCTCTTTTCGGCGTTCAGTGGAAGATATCGAGATTCTATCGAAACTTTCTGTCCCGAGCATTTAGAGTATGTCGTGGAATATAGACAAACAAGAATAATCTGATTAACCGTAGGCCCGGAGAATTTCCTAAGGTTATATTTTGTTAGTAAAATCATTCTCTCTCTCAGATAGAACTGGCCTCGTTTAGCTAGTTAGTCACTTCCAGTTCTAAAAATTCAAGAAATTTTGAAAAAGCCATTCGAGCCGAGGTTATACGTTGGATACTGTCCATTCACTTAGTTAGAAGATGTTAGATCGGCGTAGACTTGTACTCAGCACACCAACCTGACATTGTAAATATTTTTTGTAATTGCTCAACCAAATATGAGTCCAGGCTTGTAGGTTGCAGTCTTGAATCGTTTGTAAGTATGGTTCGGTATCGATTAAATCCGGTGTGCTTGAGGGAGTTTGATGAAGCACCATTAACTGTGATATGTAATGCTGTAACTGGTGAAGAACATGCAAATTGACTGGTGGTTCTGAAGGTTTGTCCAATCTTGACTGTTCTGTTGAGGGTGGATTATTACCTACCCTAGAAAGTAGTGCTATTTTCTTACCCAACTTATAAAAAAGACATGTTTAGGTGCTGGTACTTCTGTTGTTGATCTTGCGGATATATGTGGTGGTCTTCAGCCTTGTGGTCCTAATAACGTTGATGCTACATTCAGTATATTTGAATCACTGTCTCCATCTAGTGGCAAACTGGTTCTACATGTGATTAGAAAATTTACTAGTGTCCTTCTACGGAGTAGCAATGAAAGGTTGAACTTGAGAAAGAAATGAAGACTATTCGGTTGCCAACTCTTTCCCATATGCTTGGATGAAGCTGGTTAATTCAACTAGTCCTACATATGTTTTCCTTCGTATAGAATCACGTTTTCCTCATGGTCTCAAGCAAGCCCCGCTTTTTCTTTGGTTGTATTTATCACTGAAACATACACGATTTGCATACAGGTTTACAAAATTTAGATAGTTGAATTTTGGCCTGTACAAGCTTTATAGAGATGAATTCTACGGTTACGGTATTTCGTTATTTCAGTTCTTGCACACTCTTTACGATCCAAGGTTGAGAAATGATGCTGGTAAATTCTGACCTACTCAAATGGGTCCAGTGCAATTAGTATCTTGGTGATGTCAATTGCATTCGTCCTCTTCTTTGGGCGTGTGTCACATTCTAATTGGAGTGTTCTCCCACTGAAGTTGATATTCTAGAGTCTTGTTCTTCGTTTGTGCTGCATACAAGTCTCCAGTGCTGTGCATCATTCGGGTCGGGATATGAGCGCAATCTATTACTTCCTCCGTTTGGAAATAGTGTATCCATTCTTAGTGTTGGTTGCATTGAGAATGGATACACTATTTCCAAACAGAGGGAGTACATGATTACCACACTACATGTTAGAATGTGTATGTGTAATGTCGTTTGCCTGCAGCGTCAACTGCTAAAGTTGATGTCTTGCTGACACTGTTGACTGCGGGATTGTGACAGTCTCCATAACATTGATATATTTCCTCCTGAGTCTGTGACCTTTGTGCATATTCGTTACAATTCTTCTGGTGCAGGAAGTTGGTCAAGCAGCAAATGGCCATCTTTCGACCAATTCTAGCGAAAATGATTACGGAAAATCTCTTGCGGAGGCTGCAAAGGCTAACTCAGGACAGAATGGCAACGTTGGTTATCCTGCTCAAGTCCAGGATCCCAACCACAAAGCAACTGCTGATTTAAAAGCTACAGAAGAATGGGCTACCCATGAAGCGCCAAACGGGAAACCGTTTTATCACAACTTGATCACAGGCACAACTCAGTGGGAGAAACCAGCAGCACTTGAGACCCATAGTTATCCTCAGGTGATGCTCAAGCAAGTTGAGGAATTTCATGTTTACATAGACCTCCTTTAATGCATTACACGGAGATGAGCACGACTACTGTGCTATATAATAAGTTGTGAAGGATTTCAGTGATGTAGTTATGCTGTTCGAATATCATTGCAGTAGTACCGCTTGAAAGTTAAGAGACTGAAACACTGGGGGAGTTGGGGAGGACAGGCTCACGTACAGGCAGGGACTAACCAAGGTGCTTCAAGCCAACCTCCGAATCCACTATTCAGTGGGCAAGTTCAGCAAGGTCCTCTCATGGCTCAAGTTCCTGGTGGAGTAGTTCAAACTCCACATCAACAAAATACACTACATTCTGGTCATAGTATCATTCAGACCCCTCAAATGGCTTCTGGGCATCATCCAGGAGGTTACGTGCCTCACATGGGAGCCTCTTTTCAACAACCTGGCATGTATGGTCAGCCTCCAGGAGCATACATGTCTCAGACAGGTAATAATTGTTTTCTGGCCGATACTGTATCCAATTTTTTTGATTTAATGTTATAGTGAATGTAGCTTTTTTATTTCACATGCATGCTTATTCGATCCTGGAATTGTATAATCAACAATCTGCTTGGGCAGGTACCTACATGTATGGGGGATCTCACATGCAACAACCTGGTGCTTATGTCCAACCGTCTGGAATAGCGCAATTACTACCAGGGCAACCGCCACAGCCGGCAGGTCCAATGCAATCTCCTCAGAGTACATATGCAACTCCTCTCCTCCCGGTCCAAGGACAGCCGGCAGGGGCCACCGCACCTGCTCCCATGCCTCACCTCGTGCATGGGCACCTTAGTTACCCGTCACCTGGATTGGTTCCTCACCCTGGAGCAACAGGGACTCAATTGCCTCCTCTTATGCCAGTTCCTTCGGGACAACCACCATTGTTGCAGTCACCGCAAACCCAACCTAATCAGCCTGGGTCCCGACCTGGAGGCTACTCTTCCAACATCCAGCAGCAGCAACAACAAAACCAACAGACAAGCTCACAGCCTTCACCTAGACAAGCTCAAAACCAGTCTCGAGCATCCTCTCAGCCCTCTCCATCACCATCAACTCCATCTCAGGCACAGGGTCAAGCGACAAATGCACAAACAGGACACCCCCCTCACGGTAATCTATTCCACCCCAATGTCAGCTTTTCCAAACTGATCTGACAAAATGAGCATAAGTTTGGTTGGCCTTCTTATCATTACATGTATGTTGAAGGGTTGACCTAGATACTGTTCAGGAGAACCCTTACAGTTCAACGTGAACTTGCTGGTTCTGGTCTTCATATATTGAAGATGTTATTAGTTCTGTTGCTTTGAAACGTAATAAATATAAATATGCATCTGATCGTCGGTGGTGTATGGAGCTAGAAGTGGTGAACTGATGCAATTTCCTTTAATGCAATATGTTTTTCAGATTCATGCTCGTGTTTTCAAACAATGCTTTATCAGATAGATTTTTGTTTCAGTTTGTTAAAATTCTTCTGCTTAGATTATTGTGCATAGATATGCATTTGTATTTGCAGTACAACGATATGATTTTAAAGGCATATTTTAATAAAGAATTCGGTGGTTGATGTCAGTTTCTGCGCCTCCTGTTATTCATCCTCGCCCTCCTGTTTCGGAAACTACTACTCCTGTCAAAGCGACGCCAGCACCACCACCTCCTACTGCAACTAGTGGCCCTCAAGGTGACCGGCAGTACCTCGTACATGACATTATTAATTTGTTTTAACAGACTCATATGCTCATTTTTTGTAGTACTGATGACGGAAGGATCAGTCTCAATGACTTTGGTTTGGGTTGCTTAATTTCATTCGTCTTTTCAGAGTGTGCTTGTTCTTCATCTAATTTAGAAACGTGGCTTCGCGCGTACTATCTGCCTGGCTGCTCAGAATCTCTTCTTTTTTTGGAATGGCTTCTTCAGGATGTTCATTCCAGATCAGTAGGATTGTTGATAATCCTGAAGTGTACTTAGTTTTTTTATGAACTTTTTTGTTTAACAAAGAATTCTGCTTGTCTCAGGAGCCAATCTTTTTGTATTTGGTATTCCTGAAGATATGGGTGATAAGAAGTTGGCAGATTTGTTCACTCCTTATGGCACTGTTATTTATTCAAAAGTTGGCGTGGAAAAGGATACAGGGCGAAATAGAACTTACGGTATGACTCCCTTCTGTCTTGTATTTTTTCAATTTTCCCCAGTTTTGCACTTAATTTCAGATACAGTATCAACTTATTTGCTCTCAACTTACATATTTGAGTCATATGACATAAATACTTCTATGTAATGGGTCTCTTGTGTCAGCTTAGTTGACCTTCTTGTGAATTTTCCTCGAGATTTATTTTGATTCTTTTGCTTGTCTGCCAATATCGTTACCTGAGGGCATTGTAATTAGTTTCGATTTGGATTCGTTCTGCTGCTATGTGCGATTCGCTACTTTGGATGTTAATGTGTAGTCGCATTGTTATGATCATTTGTATTAATGTGGATGGAGGAATTGCTTCTGATTAGTTCCTTAAGATGAAAACTTACAGACCATCCAATCTTCATGAAGTTTCTTTTCTCTCTTCATCTTGGACCATCGCTTGCTTCATGCGGCTACCATGTTGTTCGGCTTGTTTGAATTGTAAAGGTGCGCTAGGGTATTTGAATGCTTTTCATCGTCTTATACCAGTTCCTGTTTTTTAATATATCACAATAACACTCGGAATGCAAACTTTTCGAGATGTGTTGGATTCACTAGGTGCTTGAATTTTTTTCTTTTCCTTACGTATCTCAACGCGTAGTTAGGGACAGGATTAGTATAGAGAATTCGCCGTGCCGACCCGGCGTTCGAGGGTATTGTAGGCAACGAGTTCATGTCCGAAGTTTAGCGGACCCGGTGTTATTTATAAAAATTAAAGGTCAATGAGATCAACGGGGAGGATTTTATTTTCGGTTTTGCTTATACGTTTTAGCTTTTTGCTTTCAGAATCAGATGTTCTATAAATATTGTTAGGTCGTTGATAAGAGGGACATTTTCTTGACGATCGATCAATCTGTCCAAGCGGGCAATAAATAACGTATGCTACCAAATGTATAAGCAAATTGAAACTGTGTCGTTAAAATTATCGTTTGCCGGTGATAGGTAGCTTTGATTCCAGTCTGTTGGTTCTGGGTTTATACACAATATTGCACTTCTCTCATGAAGTGGTTCATGGGCCATTAGTATTGCATCATTAAGGACACCAATAATCTTCTGATTGCGTTGTTAAGAGGCTATTATATTTTCATTCTGCACTGTCCTTCTTTGATGCCTTAATATGCGCCTATTGTTGTTGTGTTCTATCAGATTTCTTGTTTCGCAGTTCGTGCTAACATTTTCCAAAGAATTTCTTGTGATAAACACTGTTCTGGTCCCTTTTTCTTTTGAGTTTTAGTACGTCTACTATTAGTTTTAGTTGAATCATTTCTTGTAACTTGGTCATATGGTTCCCTTATTCTATTCTCCCAAACAGGTTTTGTTTCTATGGATTCACCGCAGTCTGCTGAAGCAGCAATTCAGCAAGTGAATGGTATTCTTATCTCTGGCAAACGCATAAAGGTGGAGTTGAAGAGGGGAGACAATGAAGGTCAAAATCACCATCACCACCAAAACCAGTTGCATTCGCACGCGCATCACGCTCACCAACATCAGCCTCCATCTGGACCCGGTCCTACAAGATGGACTCCAAACCACAATGCAAATTCTGGCTATCGGCCTTATTGAAGCTAACGGCTTTATTGACCTAACAATATGAAGAGTTTCTCATGGATGGTGCGTTCTTAGTCACTTTGTAAATCCGTTGCTCGAATCATTCTCTATAGCAGAGGTGTCTCTTCCTGGAAGACCTGGTCATAAATTTTTCCACATGGATTACCTTTGGTAGTCGCTAGGACTTCCTTGATTCATTCACTTGTGACTTGTCATGGGGTTCAATCGTGTAGAGGTCCCGTGCCAGGATTCTCCACTTTCTGACTAGACCTGGTAGATGTTAAGAGGAAATTTGAAGCCAATGTAGATATAAGTCTTAAGTTCGTGCCACTCTACTTCTAGACTTTATCTTCTGCTTTCCAGTTTGTTGCACTCTCTCTGTATGCTTTTTCAAGAATTGAACAACATTTTGCAGATTTAACCCCAAAGATTGAATCTCTGTTTGGTCTTTCCTATGGAGTTTTCCGTAAGAACTCGTAGAATTTGACGTAAATCCCCCATGAATATGTCTAGCCCTACCAGGTTTTCCTTGATAATATGATCTTTTGACTACTGTCTGATGTTAGGCTATTCTTGAGATAGAAACGTGGTGCTGCATGTCCATTTTCTGGACATGGTCATGTGCTGGGCTACCTTCGTTGACCCAGGTAGGGTGTCAGTTGTACTTTTGATTTACACTTGCCTCATCTTTTTCTGTGATAAATGTTTCCGAAGCAGCTAGGTTTCTATTTCTGAGTAAGGGGTGTTCCATATGTAAGCAGCTTCATTTTTTCTTTTTATTCGGTTCACTGCCAATGTGGGGACGTCGACTGTCGTGCATATCCAGCTCCTTGGATCATATTGATGAGCTAGGTCACTGGAAACTTCTATTGATGGATAATAAAGAGCTTGGATTGAAAGACTTAATATTGAGGTTTATGTTTCAATTCAGTACCTTCTGTTCTTAGAAGTAGATCAGTAAACTTTGCTTCAAGTTTCTCAGCTCTTGCCGTGTGTTTCAACCTGGTTGTGGAGATAAAATTTCATTATATTTGTGTGTTGAGGTGAGGATTGGCAGGATATTTCTTCTTCTGAAGAACAGGAATGTTTTTTGCACATCGGTTTGGCATAGCTGCACATTTTTGTTTTTTATGTTGCTGACTGTTTCAAGTAGCAGCAATATTTTCTGTGTTGTTCAGTGGCCTGATTAGGCATCTGTTCGCAGTCATAATGATCTCGTATATTGTGTTCTGAAACTTGATCCAACTTTTTAAGACTGACGTTGGTTCCTACCAGCGGTTTTGGATGGGTTGGACGAGTTGGATGCATAGCAGGGAAAACTGCCGAGTATAACAAGGTATAGGTTATCGTTGGTTGGGCCTCCTTTCGCTATGGAGAGCACTACTGGATTTCTTTATTGTTTTAAAAAAGATCGTACATGTCTTTGAAGTTGGAACCTCTTTTCAGTCACTTGTACTTGTTGCTTTGACGTACACTACAAGTCATTATTGCCAGTGGGAAGTGCCTTCAAGGTAACTAAGGTTGAATTACATTTAGCTAACTTTTGATACTTTGTTGGTGGAGTTAGCACTTCAAAAAATTGGTATGGGCTCAATTAGTTTATTCGTACAAGTTCGGGGAGTTAAATTAACTGATAGAAATGAATATAAATCCAGTGCCAAGTAGTTAGCGGGATTTAGCACCAATTTGGTAACTGATGTTACTTTGGCAGTGCTGGCTCCCAGTAACTAAATTGGGTCGGTGCTTATGGAGCCTTAGCAACAAGGGTCCCTAAGTTTTGAGATTGTTCTTTTTTCTACTGCTCAATTATCAGCAACGATTTTGTGTGAAGGTGCGACAAGTTTCTTTATATTACAAGTATGCCAGAGTCTTAATCCTTACAAGTATTGCAAACCTATCATGGTTCGGTCCCGAATGTAGAATATTCATATTGTTTCAAGTTCACTCGACTTAGAGGTGCGTTCTCAATGTTTACTCTGTGCTACCACGTATTTGCAATGTCTAGCAATGATGAACGTTGATTAAGCAATTGACATGTGGGCTTGCTTTTGGTTAGTTCTCATTTTTTTTTTATGTGACTTGCTCGAGTGCTTCTTTGATCATTAGAGAGTACTAATCCTGTTCTTATTTGTTGCCAGTTACTCCAGATCCTCACCAATTGACTACTGCGTGATTTGGTTGTTAAAGTAACACAATCCAACTTTAGGTTGCTACTGGTGGTATCCAAAAAACTGCAAATTGCATACGATTTGGGAAAAGCAAGATTCAGTTTAGTTTGAATGCTAGGTTCGATGGTTCATCTAGTTGAACTTGGAACTGGTCGATTTCGGTACTGCTACTGGGTAGAACTGGGCGTTAATTATTATGGCGAGAATGTTCTATCACGGTAGTTGCTTCATTCCTAATATGCACATAACTCATGAAGGGTACATTCAGCTCGTATGACTGGCTTTGAAAACTCATTAGTTACGATTAATTGTATACACAATTTCCTTTTTTATTGCTTGCTCGTAATTTTATTTTTTCATACAGATATGGCATTAGAAGTTGGATGTGTGCGATATTGAATTTTGTTTGTGATGGCGGAAATCTGATGATGATGCCAACTACACTTTTATGTCCCTTAACTTGAAATGCATCTCCATGTTCTCATGCTTTGCTTTTGAGGCTTAAATTATTGCACGAGTCTTGAATCGCTCGTGACCAATGCTGGTTGTCACCCTTTTGGTCTAGGAGTTGTTCAATATATGGTTGTCTTCATTAAAAACTTTTTTTTATTCCTGAATCTTTCATAATTGTTTTTCACACTTAGTTGTCAGTGTTATTCAGATGCTGTTTTTGGAGACGAATGCACTGGAGCAAGCTGCTGCCTAATGCTGCTCGTGAGGACTAAGATTCAGGTATGTTTCTATGTATTTAAATCCAGCTCTGTTATAATATGATGATGTGGTGCGTACGTATTGGTGACATGCTCTACGACTTGTTTAGATTTCTAAGTGGAAATGAGTTCTTTTTCTTAGATTGTGTCGCAATTGTGTGCTTCTACCTTAGATTTTTATTTTCATTCAATTTTCAATTCATTGAATTTGTTTGGCAATTATTACCTGTTCATTTACGGAATGCATATCAGTTGCACGTCTGCCTTGCAGCAGACCCCTGATTTAAGCAATGTTTATTGATTACCAATAACAATTGGGTAAGAGAAATTGGAAGGTAGAGAAAGAGTCCTTAGCATCCAGCTTGTTTCCAGAAAGCTGGATGTAGTACTTGCAATCTAGACTCATTTGAATGGATTTGATTCCAAACCTTTGGACTGAACTGGTTAGGCTAAGAAACTGCTCGAATGGATCTGGATCCCAGTATCTATGGTACACTCCCAGTAGCTGGTCATGCTTAGCTGAAATGTGTACAGCGTTACGTAGAAACTAGCGTGTAGTGGAAATGTGGTATTTCCTCGTGCTCATCACTTGTAAGAATTTGATGTCTCGATTTGAAGAGAAGTGATAATGGAGCCGACGACCTCCAACATGGTAAGAATTTGCCCTTTTCTGTCTAGTAGAGTTTTTTATTTTAATATGAAGAGGCAGCTTAGATATATTAGAATGTGAGATGTGTGATGTTGCCTGGTGTGGATAACTGTGACGCAAATTATCTAGATGATGATGAGCGTCGGCTTTTCAAAGGATTAAGATATTTCATGATCGTACTTGTGGTTCTAGTTTGTTTTGCTTCTAGTTTCTAATTTCTGTTTAGCAAAACAAATTGTAAGTACATTAATTAGGGATTTGGTTGCGTTATCAATGGTGCGGAATTCAAACAGAGCCCACCAAACTCACTTGGTTGAGAATTTTTGTGATTCAGACCTAATTTAAGTTCTCTGAAGGAATGGGCAATGATAATGGACTGTCAAGAGCGGATAGAATGTGATATGCAGTATGTGGCTCATAGGACCTGAAGTGGGATCAAAATGTCTTCATTCATGCCTCCTTGAAAAAGACATTTAAACAGTTCAACATCTTCTGAAGTCTGAACCCATTAGAAAACCTTAACCCTTAGACCTGAAGCCTTGTTTTGTGAAGCTCAAAATTGAGATGAATCACAATTTATAGAGTGATTTCAAAGATGTCTAAATTAACTGTACAAGATGTTATGTTGTATAAATATTCAATAAAAAACTCTTGAGGTGAAAAGTTGATGGAAGCCGTCTGTTCTGACCAGCAATCTTTGTCATCAAAATGCACCGTAGTAGGATTCTTACTAATTGTTGGAAGTAGATACGAACCTTAGGGAGGACTCCACTTTGTTTAACAATTGTCTAATTAATCAATGACTAGAAATGGTCATATCTTCTAATCGGCCAAATTTTCAAACCAAAGAGAATGTAGGGTAATGTAGGGTAAGGTGTTATTGATCAAATTTCATTACAGCCATGGTCACATTGGGAGATTGTGGTTGAGCTTTTATGATGTCTAGGAATGGCAAAATTCAATTGTTAGATTTTAATGTTCTGTTGTGCAACATTTGTAATAAGACATTTCACAACTTAATAGGACAAGTCATGAAATGTCACCTTCCATTTCGTCCCTCTATTGATTCTTATTCTAAATTGCATTTGAAATGTTTTTCAATTTTACATTTGGGAGCAACAAGGCATGGACTAAAGTTTTGTAGAATATCCATTTCTTTGACTTGAAGGTTTGGTTTAATCCATGCAATTTTGAATCATAATAATTACATGCAATTGAGTTATATTTAGTATAAATAATAGATTCTAAGATCAAGGAAAAGCTCTCTCTCTAGCAATCCACTATATGTGAAATTATTGACTACTTGTGTGGACTTGGTTCAAGTAATGGTGTGAAATTTTCTTGCAAATTGTGTCCAATCTTATTGTAAGGTGAGAGGCTTGAACTTTGTTCGGACATTTAGAATTGTCCCTACTTTAGCTCTAAAATGGATATGAAATGGTCTTTAGATCAGCCTCTATAGTCATTTGAATGGATTGAGAAAAAATATATAATTTATTACAAGAGTCAATCACTGTCCAAGATTTCCCCATTTTTCTTTATAACTTCAAGTAAACACTTTATGGAAGACCTCAGGTCATAAATTGGGGCCTATGACACAACTTGTTTGAATATTTATAACTAATTCTATAATGCTTCAAAAAATATGAAACCACTCTTGTGTTACATCTTACATCTATTTCTCTTTGTTTGAAAAATAAGCTTAAAATATTTCCATGAAAAGAAATACATGAAAAAGGTGGACTAACCTTTAGATAAATGGTTTAAGAGCCTACTACTTTATTTTCTCAAATTGTTGTTGCCTACCTTTCTTATGCTAAATGGCCTTTAGCCTTTTGAAATTATAATCAAAATGTCACAAATTACCAATCTTACATGAAAACAAAGTTTTTTGTCAATTCAAAGAGAGCGCTTAGAATTTTTTATCTTTTTGGTTGGGTCCTAAGTATAAGAATTGTATAAAGAATTGCTAACTAGAGTTAGCTTTTAGCATCTAAGTTTCTTTTAGAGATCATTTGTTTAGAAGTGATACAAAAAAATTGTGAGGAAATGTTTGGGAAGATATTATGAATGAATAAATTTGTGAAATTGTTGATATTTCATATTTTAGATGTATGTATGAACTTTTAGATAATTGTACTATTTTCATCCCTATTTTGCAAATTTCATCCATTTCCATGAATGGAAGTAGCCTCATCACTCTAGTAATAGTTTTTTTTATGTAAAATTAAAATTAAATTAAAATTTTGGTTAGTATATTTTGTCTAGTACTAATAGAAGTAGATGGTTGAAATAAGTTGCATGTGTTGGATATGGTAGAATAAGATAGGAATACTTAAAACAATGTTAGTTCATAATGGTTTCAATGTACTTGCTCTTCTCATTTATGCCTTAAAATGACAAGAGCAAGTACATTGAATTGTTTATGGATGTGCACCATTTATGGTATTCCTACCATAAATATAACTTTGCCATTCAATTATCAACTATCTAAAGCTTTATCATAGATTCTACAATCCACTCACTTTTGGGGGCTTAGTACTTAATTAATCCAGTAGGAATGCTATTCACACTAAGGACTAGAAGTCTTTGATGAATAATTTCCATAGAAATTGTAGAAATGAAGAATGTACGCTATTCATCCAAAAATCTAATGATATTTAGTTTAGTTTCAATAAACTCAAATTTATTCAACAATCAATATAGTCAAACTAACTGCAAAATGTTCTTGAAGAAACAACAAAAAATAAATGTAAAATCAAATTAAACACGAAATTTTACATGGAGTGTTTTTTGGTTTGAGGTAAACTTGCCTATGACAAACAAACCATTGATGACAAGCACCTAGAAAATGACCCATTAGAGTCTTATATCAACCTATGACTAACTTTCTCTAATAAATAAGATTAGAACTACATTAGGTTGGTTAGTGACCAAAATCAATGGCTTGGGTGATGGTGATGGAGTTATTAGTGCTTGTTTTAGGAACTTCTAGCTTTTCAATGTAAATTCATTAAAGCAAGTGATTTTTTAATTCTTCATGTTTTGGCCATGTTAGGAGATACTGTATCCATATTAGAAAATATTTTGATTGCTTTAGGTGTTAGGATGGCCATCATGCATACATTTTTTGTTGGTTTTGGTATAGTCTATATGAGCCTTGTAGTTAGCTCTTGGATCTCAAGTTTTTCTTTTTTTTTCGCTTGTGTTCATATTCTGTATCATTTATAGTTGAAAAGACCAAAAAAGAGTGTTTACAACATATTTGTTAGAAGTCCCTACAAATGTGTTGTGTTAGTCCTAAAAGTCCAGGAAGTGCCTTAAACACTTTTCTTTCTAAGTTCCAATGTCTAAATTAGGTGTTTAGCACAGTAATTACGGTTTGGGAGTAGTTTAAGCCATGTTGGCAAGAATAGGTAAAAATGCCTAATTTTGGTTACAATGGGTCAAATCTTTGGGAAATAGTGATAGAGGATTAGATTGTAGGGGTTAGAGGATCAAGGTAGGAATTGGTTCCCTAGGTCCTAGAAAAACACATAGGTAACCCATGTAGAGATCACCATCCAATATGCAAAGAATTGGAAAAGTTACTTTTATTCCTTGCATGTAAAATCCACAAGTTCAATGATTACATGACCGATGGATAGAGAGAAGTGCTTTTAGCTTAAAAACATGCTAAGAGTGCAATGGCGAAGTCATTTCATGAAGATTCCCTAGTATGGGAATGATTCCTCTCCAAAGGAATTAATTTGATAGGTTTTAATTTGACACCTTTACCATAAAGTGTGACATAGACATGAAATCTAGTGCTTGTCATTTGGGAGCTTCCTAAAAGCTACCCAAAAAGTTTCATAAATTTCTGGATTGTAGAAGATGACTCCATAGAAACATTGGGAAGTCAAGTGCATTTACCGGCATTTGGAAATTCATAGAAATTACCAAGGTAGTGGTAAAATCCCACTAAAAATTAGGATAGTGTGTTTTAGCATAAATAAGCTCCCTGCCAAATTTTAAGATTTTCCGACATCAAGTACCAAAATCGGTGGCGACTATGATTTTTAATGGAATTCCAAAATTTCTGATGAGTTGACCATCATATCTTGAGGGAGGAGGCCTTGGAAATGTATAAAAGTCCTCCCCTCCTCTCACTTTGCACCCCTTTCTTCATTTTCTTGTTTGGGCCAACTTGAGGCCTTTTGCGCTTGCTTTTGTAACCAGACAAACTTTGGCCACATTGTTTGATTTTTGGCGACTTTGCCAAAAACCTTATTTGGATTTCATTTGGAGTTTTGCTCCTTGATCTTTGTTCACTTTTCTTGTGTTTTTGAGCCTATTTCAAAGGATATTGGGGTCCCTTTGAAACGTTTGCTAACCATTACATGTTGAAGTCATTTTTTACTAACATTGAATTCTTTTGTTGTGTTTGAAGTCCGTTTCATGTACTAACCATCACAAACAAGCTTATTGTGTGGGATTTCCTATCTTTTGGAGAAAACCCCCTACAAGTCTTGTTGCTAACAATTTCCATGTTTGTTGTGGTTTTTTCCTTTTTGAGTGTTTTGTTTACTAACAATTATTCCATTGAGCTTTTTGTGTGGGATTTCCTACCATTGGTTTGCGAAAATCCCCCTAGAGCCTTGACGTAAGAATACATGGTCCAAGTGTGGTGTCAAAACTATTTGAAGAAGTTTTGGATTGGCTCCAAAATTCTCAAAGTCCTGTACTAAGGGTTGAGTCCAAAATGGTCCTTAGTGTGGTGCTAACGCACCTTACAACAAAGCTTTGACTTTGCCAAGTTCAAATTATTATTCTACTAACCAACCTTTGTCAAAATTTGTCAAAATTCTAGGCCTTAATCCTTGCGACAGTGAAGCTTCGCTCTTGGAACACATTTTATAGTAATTGTGGAGAAATTCCAAAGAAGAATTCCCATAGTCCATTATTTGTCGTGAAAATTTAGCATTTACAAGTAAAAAATTGGTGAGCAATAGACAAAGCCAGAGGTCAAGAAACTAGAATTGAGAAGCATAAGCCAAGGTCTAGTGGGTAGCCAAAGGCCCACCAATGTTGGGGCTCAACCAGGTGGCCAAGCTGTTTGGTACAACTATTGTGGTGGGTAGTAGACTGATAGGCCAATTTCTTGATTTATCACATACATCATATCCAAAATGACCAAAATTGGGTTGATACCTTTGGATCCCAAAATTTTGGTTTTTTTTATCATTGTCTTGAAATTTCAAGCCTATGGCTTTGGAAATTGTCCAAGACAAAATATTTTCTTTGTCTCAAGAAAATGAGAGATTAAAGTAGAGTCATTTGTTTGATAGAACTTAGTTTGGAACCCTTTTCCAAAACCAAAGAGTGAACAAGGAATAGTTTTTGTTATTTCAAAACTAGAGAGTAGACAGAATATAATTTCTTTCATTTCAAAACTAAAGAGTGAAATAGAAGCCTTGCTGGATAGAGCATAGTTTGAAATTCTTTTTCCAAAATCATAAAGGGGAAGACAAGTGAGAAATCAACCAACAGATTGAGAATTCCAAAATCAAGGAGGAAGGACAAAGCCATACTAAAGTTGATTTGCACAACGAGAGCTTCATGAAAGTCAACCACATTGCTTCAAACGTTCCAATCATTAAACTCAAGTCAACTAGTGTTGGATCATATTGATGTGTGTGTTGGTTCATGTGGCTACCATCTCGCTTGCAAAACCTTGTTGGTCATTCTAAATTGAAATTCTCACACTCTATCTCTCTCTTGCTAATCACTAGATTAGCAATTGAATGAAACTAAACCCACTAGTTTGATCTTGATAACAAGTAGTTGAAAGAGGAGAGAAGCTTTAAGGTTGAATGCAAAATATTCTTAGAGAATATTTTGAACCTTGAAACAAGGGTTGACATTAGGAGACAAGACAAAAAGAGAGAATAAGTTGACTATTTAGATCCTAGGAATTAGTTAGTAGTTAGTAGAAGTCAAACCATTTGTCTTTCAGCATTTCCTTGCTTCTTGATAACAAGGAATTTAGAAGACTAAATTTGATAGGATTTTGTTTACAAAAAATATCTAGAAAGAAAAGGAGAGAATTCAAATGAAAGAAAAGAAAAAGAAAAGAATTGGAATGAGCTAGAAAGAGTCTTTAACATCTTTCAGTGAACTACCTACTTCACCAACATTTCGAAAACTGACATAAAATGAATATGGATGGAGTAAGCCGCGAGGACATAGGTGTGATGTACAACCACGAACATTTGGAGGTTGCAGATCTCAAGGTATGTTCAAAAAAATTTGCCTTTGTTTCAATTTACCCCAAAAGAATTAGATTAATGTTAGCCATTAGCATTAGGAATTAAGAATTATATTCAGACCATTAGGGTCATTAGAAAAGTAGAATTTGATTGATTAATAGTTAGAGAAAGTTGATAGATTTCCAAAAAGTTGTTAAACATAAAGAATAGACAAAAACTCCAAAAGTTATGCTCAAATAAAAAGTAGTTTTAAAAGTGGATGAAGTTAGGAAATCATCCAAAAGAATCAAAGAAGGACTCTTAGAATCTAGAGTAGAAGTAAAAGTTAAAAGTAGAAGAAAGAGTCAATTCCAAAAGTAAAAGGTAAAAGAAATCGATGGATGAAATTTGATGAACCAGTTATCAGTCAAACTTCATCCATGAATAACTTTTGTTAGGAAAGTCAAAAGTATAAGTGTTTAACCTTTTCCAAAAGGTAATTTTAGTGAATTTTTACTTTAAGTTTACTCAAACCTAAAAATAGCAAGTAGGATTAAAAGTTAGAAGACATCATTAGGGGAGATTTGTGGACTCTACATGACCATTTTAGGGTTGTTCCCCTGCCTATTCCTTGTGTTATTTGGGAATGGCTGGTTGTTGTCAATAAAATAAATTAATAACTAAATTGTTAGTTTTGAAATGCAAAAAGAAGTGGAAAAAAAATCAATTTCTTTTTATGTGGCACAATCTCAAACGCATCAAACTCCAGTAGTAGTGCAGTCCTTACGTTCCTTGCAGCTTGGGAACTTGTAGGCATGTAGAGCCCTCAAATCTCCCCTAATGAGTTAGAAAAATAGGGAGTAAAAAAGAATCTTTTGAAGAAATCTTAGAAATAATATAGGATTAAAATCTTTTAAAGCATAATTTCAAGGTTCCATAACTTGTTTAACTTTAGGAAATAGGTTAGTATTGAAGAAGTTAGAGTAGGATGAAGAACTGACCAATAGTAGAGAGGATTTGGATGAAATTCAACCAAAGTTGACCAAACCATGCGAAATTCAAAACTTAGGAAGAAATAAGAAATAGAAAATAATCCAAAAACTAAGAGTAGATTTCAATAGTTAACCTAGAAGTAAACGACGGATGAAGTTTTGACCATTAGATTAGAAACCAAACTTTATCTACAATTATCTCATCATAGGAAAGTCGGATTTAAAAGTTCTTTATCATTTTGGAAAGGGTATTAAATACCCTACAATCTGACCTACTTTGTTATTTTGAATGATTAATCATGTGCAGGCCTAACTTGGGAGATAAATCCCAAGGCCAAAAGTCAATACTAATTTGTTTGAAGTGGATTAAGGTTACAATTAGGGAATTCAAAGTAGAACTTGCATACTAAAGATCCATTGCTTGAAAGGCATATTTTGGATTTGACGTGTAGACACCCATAGGACAACTTACAATACAAGAATCCAGTTGAGTTCACTTAATTCCAAGGGTGGGAATCAAGCGCTCACTGTCCACAGGCTCTTTTGGGCCAATTGGTAATCACACTTCAAAAATTCATGAGAAATTTATACTTTGTTAGAAAAATAAAATTTTAATTGTTGTCTTTTTTTCTCACAGTTTTCTTTATATGGAAAAAATTCTAAGTTTTTTTGCTAATTGTAACATGGCAAAACACTCATTTTGTCTATCATAGACTCATAGGCAGGTTTACGTTATAGTAGAGACCAAAACATTACAAAATATCTAAACCTTGTAGAGGGCCATTTCAATTTCATTTTCAAACCCCCATGGTGCAAATACAAAATAAATATATAAAAATAAAATTGAATAATTTATTTAAAAAGAAAAATATTTTTTTTAATAATTAATTTTCAAATCACAAATTTGATGTGGCACTAGTAGTGCCACATCAAATTTCTAAAAAAAGAATCTTGTTGTAATTGCACCTCTACCATGTAGACTCGCAGCCTTTTGCAAGGTTCAAAATTTTCCTAATGCAAACATTAGAAATTCTCATTCATCAAAGATTGAAAAAATTAGTATACTTTGTTTAGCTTTTTTGGCTTCAGACTATAGGGGAGAAGGATTTCAATTTCACAAACTCTTCATATATACTATGAACCTTATCTTAGAAATAAAATAGGGACTTTGTTTTTCAAAAGCAAAACTCATAGTCAAGCACTAATAGTCCAATAGCTTGGCAAAAAATTTTAAAATAAGAAATTAATAAAAAAAACATGGTCCAAACATCATATTTGTAGCAACAATACAAAATTTTATGTGGAAAAGTTCGAGAGCAATGTTCTTGTTATAAAATAGCCTAATTGTTTGTTGATTCTTGTTGGAAGTCAAAACAATATTTTAGATTCTCCTCTTATGCATTATTCAACCCCCCTTTGAATATACTATTAATTTTCAAAGTATTGAAAATAAGTATATCCAAAAGCAACCCTAGGTTCTAATGAATAGATGTAGCATAGTTTAGACAAGAATCTATAGGTGTAGGTTTCTTACCCCTAAAGATTGATACATAGAGTTTTTCAATCCATCTTAAAACTTGTACAATTCTAAAGTTGAACAATTCATCTTTGTTCCAAATCCTATGTAGCCTTAGTATGAAGGTTCAATCACACTAGACTAAAAATTTCTAATAAACACATTTTATAAATGCCTCTATGGGAGATAGCTCGAGAACTTCTTTGCAAATATCCAAACTTCTTTAAAATGGCATTCAATTCCTCAAATTGATAGTCATCCCATTCTTATAAACACTAAGACACTTGTGGCCTTTGCCCAATGGCTTTGGCCTTCACACACCATTGAGGTAATCATAAGTTCAAACCCAGGTATTAGTGCAATGCTTACCACCATAGTTCACCCAATTATGGTAGTAGGTGTAATAACTACCTTGTCATCATATAGAAACCTAAGAATCTTTTGGTGGAAGGAAGATGTCATTTCTTTATTATAAGATCTACGTCCTAACTAAGGCATCAAGGATGGAATTTGTCATCTAAATCAATGACGCTTAGATCGTTGAGCCATTCCTAATAGACACTTCATTCATACTAGTCTTTCAAATCGGGGTTATCCTTCCTTTTCCCTACAAACACAAGACCATAGAGTTTAAACTAGAAGATTCAGCCGAAAATACTCAAAGACCTAAAAACACTGTAAAACAATACATTGTTACCTCAATTTATAAAAATCATTAGATGTTTTTTCACTCCTCAACAAGACTACAAGTTCCCAAACAATGGGAACTTGGGAACTTTGCCACATCATATATCTGATGTGGTTGGAGGACTACCATGTCGAGTAATATTATTTAATTAATTCAAAAATTATTTCATATTTCATATTTTTAAAATATTGAAATAATTTTAAAATAAATTTTAACTATTTAATGATTTAATATTTTAAATAACAATGGCTAGTTCACAGCTTGGACAACAACCTTGAAACGGTCTTTCCAGGACTACAAATTTCATCTAATGATGTACTTTCAAATCTATAGCTTACGAATATGAGAACAAATGATGTAATATTAGGCAAGTGATTTAGCCCCTGGAGTTTTTTAAACTCAAGAGGATTCACATGAAGTCATTTTTGAATGGATGAAAATGAAAATTTTATCAAAGATGCATACAAGTTATCTATAAGCTTCCAAAATTATAAAAAGTTTTTTGATTAGGTGCCCGAGTCAAAATGTTTAAGGGACTCAAAAGTTTTGCGGCAACTTTGACAACTTACTAATAGAGAAGGCAAACAACCAAGCAAGCAATTATGCAAGCTATGAAGGTTTTTTCCTTTAACTTTGAACTCTTTTATCTTGAAATTAGTGAAGCCAAATGGGTTGAAATTCTTTCTACACATTCTTGTCATAGTGTAGAAAAATAATTTTTGGTTGAATTTTTTTTTTAATATTCTAATTTTCCCTTGATGCACTATAAATGGAAATTTTAGAACAATTTAAAAACCATTTGTTCAAATTCTGGTGTAAATTCAAGAGATTTTTTTATTTTTATTTGATTTTTTTATTTGATTGAAATAGGAAATCTTTGTGTGTTAATCATTGGAATTTTGATTCTTCCGAACATGAGTTCTCAAAAAAATTCAAAATTTGCTTATGTAGTTGTTTTCTTGACATCCATTCAATGCAAGATCTTGTGTCTACGTTAGACACTTCCATTACTTTTGAAAATTGGCATGAAAGGAACTTATATAACTATGTAGCCAATGGTCTAAGTTTCCAAAGTTGGATAGTGCTTCCTTTTCTACAAAGCAAAGTCAAACTATATTGACCTTATTGGGCAACGACCAAAATTTTTTTTCTTCTAACTTTGAATGATATAATATTGCAATCTACATGGTCAAATGGGCTGAAATTTTTCCACGAATTCCAATATTATTTAGTACGAATTAATAAAATTGAAAGTTTAAAAAATATTGACATATATTATTTTTCTCAATGTACTAAAAAGTGACAATTTTGGATATTTTTTGTGAAAAATAGTCAAAGAACTTTTGGGGTTAAATTGTTAAAAGATATCAATGTTTATCTTACCCATTTATGGGTCGTCAAACTAAGTTAGAATCAAAACCTATCTGCTTGTGAGCCCTAAGGCTACACCTTGGTTTTCACTTTTTGGCCTTGATGCAAATTGTTATCAATTTCACAAATAAATCATCTTACAATGAAATAAAACTAAGTATAGATCTGAATCTTTTTCCTTGAAACAACCATACCATAAGAATCAATGGGCAAAGATCAAAAGCATACATACAAAAGTTTTAGTATGTGGTATGAGGTAAATTTGCCTATGACAAGCAAACCATCTATGATAGGCACCTAGGAAATGACCCATTAGAGTCTTACATCAACCCATGGCAGACTTTCTCTACAAAAATAAGATTAAGACTACTTTAGGTTGGTTAGTAACCAAAATCAATGGCTTGGGTGATGGTGATGGAGTTATTAGTATCTGTTTTAGGAACTTCTAGCTTTTCGATGTAAATTCATCAAAGCAAGTGATTTTTTTAATTCTTCATGTTTTGGCCATGTCAGGAAATATTGTACCCATGTTAGGAAATATTTTGACTGCTTTAGGTGGTAGGATGGCCATTATGCATACACTTTTTGTTGGTTTAGGAATAGTCTACACCAGGGCTTTTTTTTTTGGACTAGTGCCCCCTATATTGGCTTCACTACATTGGCTAGATTTGGGAGGGCCAGATTTATAGTGGTCAGATTCTGACAAATGTAGCAAAATTTTGCCAAAAAAAAAGCCTTGGTCTACACACTCTTTGGGGCCAATTGGTAAGCACACTTCAATAATTCATAAGAAATTCATAATTTGTCAGAAAAATAAAATTTCAGTTGCTCTCTTTTTTCTAACAATTGTCTTTGTATGGAAAAAATTCTGATTTTTTTTGCTAATTGTAACAAGGAAAAACACTCATTTTGCTTGTCATAGGTAGGTTTACCTTATAACACAACATTATGGAAGTTTCAAGAAAAAAAATTAGTTGAGATTCAAAAGAAAATTAATTTCAAAATTAGCCAAGTCTAAAACTTGGTTTTCTATGCTATAATTTGTAATTACTTCATATTTGGTCAATTTTCTCTTGGGACTCCAAAAAAACTTTTGTACCTTGGTATGTTGGTATACATCATTTCAAATTGTTGTGCACAAAATTGAAGGAAGTTGACATTTATAGAACTTAAAATATTCACAATTTGACAAACATACAAATAGAAGTTGGTTCTTATGATATTTGAAATTTTTTTGAATTGAAAGTATGGAATTGCATTAGCAATTGTAGAGAGAGTTTAGATTGCAACATGAACTATTGTTACATCTTAACCCCTAGTGACCCAAGGAGAGTGTACTTTCAAAATGGGCCCAAACTTTTAAGAACTTCAACAATTTGTTTGTTCATTTCTTTTCCTTGAAGATTGGATAATATGTAACCATCCATATTGCATGTTCTTTGTTTCACAACACTTCAACCTATGGTGGGAATTGGGAAAGTTATAGACTTTTTAGTTATTTTTGGATTCTAATTTATTCAAAGTTATTGAAGTTTGAAGTTTTTATTGAATTAAAAAATTAAAATGTTACTTTATTTTTATTTAAGGAGGGCTTAGCCATCACTTTTGACATCCCAATGACATTAGCAACGACATAGGGCACACTGTGAAAGTTATGGATTTTCAAAGTTTTTTTGGATCTTAAATTATGCTAAATTATGTATCTATTGGACCATGCATCAATTGGTCGTGCTCTTGGTACCATTGAAAAGATCTATGTAAGGAAGGGTGCATGGACTTTATCTATATATGAAGTTAGGATGTTTGTTTGTTTTGTTAGTTACATTGAGATCTTATACACCACATGTCCATTGGTCACATTCTTGGTATTGTCAAGAAAGCTCTCTTTGAGGAAGGGTGCATAGGCTTTGTTTTGTGGCTTTTGAACCTATGGAGTGAAAATTATTGAATTTCAAATTTTTCATTAATTAAAAAATTAGAAAATTACTTTTACCTTTATTATGTCTATGACAACAACACAAAGCACACTAGTAGGATCTTGTAGTTCACATTGAGAGTGAGCACCTCTAAGAAATTTAGATTATTTGACCACACAATTTAGTAGATAGTTAAGTTTGATTTTTTATTTGGGTCAATGAAAAACATGGCATCACACTTCAAAGGAGCATATCTTAATGAGAATATTTTGAAATGATGACTTTTTGTACTAAGTGAAAGACAAGAGAGTTGAGAATGCTCATCTAAAATTTCACAACATTCTAATCATGTTGCAAAATAAGAATGGGCACACTTGTCTCCTCCTTGAGTTCCTTGGTCCAAGCCTTTTTGAGGTGGGCAACAATCGCATAGGTTGGCAAACTTTTGAACCCCTGCCCAAATCTGAGATTCTTAACCAAAAAAATGAGCCATAAAGGCGTGAACTACACTACACCGCTCAACTTAAAGAAATTCCCCCAAGTGCAATGTAACTTGGAATTTAATGAAACTATTGCCATTGGATTTATAACACAATTCATTTTGTTTCTATTTTTTTATCAAAAAAAATTAAAATTTGAGAATGGGAAGCTCAAAAAAGAGGGAAAGTGACCAAATAATGGTCACTTGGATCATTAGGGGTTAATGCCTTTGCATTTGCAATATTTGTTGAATAGGACAATGCATTTGATTAATATATTAGAATTGTATAATACATTTTTAGGTTTAGATTTTGTGTAGAAGAAAAGAGTTAATGATGCATAGAATTGATTCAACCAATCCAAAAAAATGAATTTATACGTTTCAATATCATTACAAAGTTCAAAATTGCAAAAAATTACACTAATTTATAAAAAATTGTCAATTTTTTTATGTTATTGAAATGAACAAAAAGAAGTTGTTCAATTGGTTGAATCAAATACATGCATCATGAACTCTAGACTTTATACTAAGAATCTGAACCTAGAAACACATAATATGACTCTAATATATAAATTGAACGCATAGCCCAATTCAAGTATTCAACGAATATTTCAAGTGCAAGGGCATTAACTGAATGATAAAAGAATGGTTCATGTTGCAATCTATACTCTCTCTACAATGGCTAATGCAATTCCATGCTCTCAATTTCAAACTAAAAACATTCAAATATAATGAGAATCAACATCATTTGCATGTTTGTCAAACTGTGAATATTTTAAAATCCAATAAATGTCAACTTCCTTCAAATTTTGTGTACAACAATCTGAAATGGTGTATACCAACATGCTAGGGCGCAAAAGTTTCTTTCTGATTTCTAAGAAGAAATTGACAAAATGTAAAGTAATTCCAAATTGTGGTGTACAAAACCAAGTTTTAAACATAGCTAACTTTGAAATTAATTTTGTTTCAAACCACAACTAATTTTTTCTTCAAACTTCCATAGTATATGTCGCATAATACAACTTGGATATGTCTACTTTTGGACTTTGCCCATTGATACTTATGGTATAGTTGTTTGAATGAAAAAAAAAATCAAATTTTTACTCAATTTTGTTCATCATTGTACCTTTAAATCAATGGGATCCAAGAATCTTTGAATTGGGTTTTAATAAATAGCTATTTAACTAATTAGCATGAGTATGATAAAATACAGAAGAGGAAGGGATTCTTTTTTTTTAATTCTTGAGTAACACTTCTAGGGCTTTATTACAACAATGTAGGGAATCACTAGGGCTACAACAACAAGCACCAAGGCAAGAAAGTCCCCCTATAGTCCATTGCATTGATTGTGTGATAAAATAGATGCATTTTTTTATTTCCATAAATGTAGTATACCATTTCCAAAAGCAATTCAAGGTTGTTTCCTTTGAAAATTTTAAGATGGAAACTTTCCACTTGTATTCCTCATAGTACACTAGTACGCATGATGTGATTAAAAATGCACTTCAAAATTGTAAGAATTCATAATTTTAGAATATAGAATCACCCAAAAACTCAATTATTAACATACACAGTGCACGTGGTATTCCTTGTTTACCTCTTTTTTGTCAAATCATTCAAATAATAGTATCAAACACTTGTGACAATGAAATAAATTAGACATTCTTACTTTGATCTTATATAGTACAATTATACTTGATTTTTTCTTGTGTTAATTGTGTAAGTGTAATAGTGCAACCCAATAGGCTTCAACATAAATGGGACATAAATTAGTTGAATGAATACATACTTTCTTTATGTACATTGGTTCCATGTAGGATCGTAGTTATTATTACCATTTATTCTTTTTTGAACCATGACTTGATACAAATTTTGGCAAAATTTCCTTTGGTTTACGAACTTTTGCAAAAGTAAACAAGCATTTAATTCTACCAAAGTCTCTAACCTTGTAGAACTAGCATTAAAGTAAATCTAGACTCTCTAAAGGGTTGTTTTTCTTCTATCCAGATGTGCAAATATAGCAAAAACTAATTCTTTTGGAAAAAAGATATTTCAAAAATTAAAAATCTTGTACCATATGAATGCCATAAATGCCATGATTGCTTCAAGTACCATGTTAGTTTGCAATTTTTCATTATTTTTACTTTTTTCACTTTATTTTTAATTTTTTGTATTTGCACATCTAGGCTCTTAGCCCACTTGAGAGTTTGAATTTCTTCTAATGAAACAAGGGATGCTAAATGACAAGTAAAGAACAATGACTCTTTTTTCCAATTTTTATTCTTTAATCCTTAACTTTGTAAGGACATTGAGACCATAAAATGACTAATGGATGATTTTCAAGGTTACTATAGAAATGAAGAATGCACCAATCGGTTTCCAAATTGAATGATTTTTTGCTATCTATCTTAATAATAGGTCTAATCTTTCAAAGTTAACCTTGAAGCAATGCTAAACACTAAATCATATCCAATTGATGACATTCACTATTATTGTAGAAACAAAGAATGCACCAATTGGTCCAAAAATAGTACGGGATATCATTTTTGTGAAATACCTTGATCATAGATTTAGGGTTAAAAGTTTGGACTTTCGAGCAATTAGACTTACTTTAGAGTTTGGGGTGATTGAACTTGGACTTTAGAAACTGAAACACCAGAACATCCAGGCTCACTGTCTGGAGGCGTCATCCATATTCTCTTGCCATTGGACCACCACTGTAGCCGCCTTGCGTAGCCGTTGTACGTCACAGCAACAGACTCCTCTGCATCGAGCTACATGAGTGTTCTTTGGAGCTTTGAGAGTCAATTCTTCATTGTCACTCTTGCAGCCATCGTTCTAGCTACTGCACTTGTCGCAACTTGATCTCCATCACTCTGAAGGTTCTCATGACACTGTCAATGCACACTGACTGCAGCCCTTATCTTAAGTTATAGGAGATCACCCATTTCCCACCAGCCTCCCATCCTCTCAGTTCAAACTATCGAATTTCCGATCAACTGTGGTGTAGACATGTAGGTGAAATCTCATAAAGAGCAAGACTAACAAAGGCAGCAAAAATGTCCAGGAGATGTACATTGAAAGCATACAATGATCACATAATGTATAGTGAAAACCATAACAATCACCTACATCGGTTTTATAATGAACCTATGGTTGGAAATAGGTTTGCCTACATATCAAGAATTGAACAAGCAAAATCTCCATGAAAAAATTCATAGTAATTTTATTTTTGAGGGAAAAGATCTAGAAAATTGTGAAACTTTTCTTAAATCTATTTCTCTACATGGAGAATTTTTTTCCTGAACCTTTCCCATGCCAAACATAATTAGGCTAAATTGCTTAAATGGTTGGAAATAGGTGATCACCCTGATACCACAAATATTGTCCTATTAATTAATTCTTCATTTCAACTCAACACATCTGAAATTTTAGCTAGCAATAGCTAGCTAAAATGGATTTTTCATTAAAATGATGGTATTCCACAAACTTGGCACTTGTGGGTTCAGACCATGCAGTTTGAAATGTACAACAGTCTATGAGGCTTTTCCACCGCAAGGTGAAGAAACCCCCTAGAGTTGGCTGGCGGGGAGTGTATGGGACACCTACCTAAATTGCCTTCCAAGCAATGGACTCCTAAATGCTTTTTTATCAATTTTTTAACATTAAACTACTCTAAGTGGAATGAGGGCAGCACCCTTACACCCTCCTAATATGCACCCTAAAATCCTCCAATGACCCTAGTACCTACTTTGGGAGGTTAGGGCAACCTACTAGGCCTAATTTTGCCTAAAATTAGCCCTTTGGGCACCAAATGGGTCAATTTGGTGTCTTGAAATTAAATTCCAGCACACCACAACTACCCCAATTCCTAACTAACTTCCTAAATTGATGCCCAAGACTTCCCTAATTCCATAGATCCCTTCCCTAACATATTCACCCATTCTTTTTAGGCCAATTAGTTTCTTCCTTCAATTTCCTAATCCATATCCTAACCCTAATTTTACCCCCAATTTGGGCAGCGCTTCCACGCTTGCCCTAAAACCCTAAAAAATCCTCATAGACCCTCTACACATTCACACCCCACAAGAACATTGCATGCAAGTCATTGAACTATTGCTTCAAGATGGATAAGAAAATATCATATTGTAATTAACATTACATTTGGATTCAGCTGAATCACAAGGAAAAAAAAGATGAAATATCCAAAATCAACTGCCGCTAGATGGGCAGCAGACCTTGTCCCACTAAAATGCTCACCCCAGCTTCGTCCTTGCTCCAAATTAGGCGAGACTTATTTCGTTGAAAATTTGACTTTCCCATCTTTCTCCTCCCCAAAATTCACGTTGATCTGCTTCGCCAAACTCCCACGGTCGCTCGCCAAAGTCGTCAGTCGTCCGTGGCGGAGGTGGCTTGACCTCCTCGCACTAAATCGGCCACTCCGTCCTAGTCCTTGCTCGGAATTGGTCGAGACTGGTCTTGTTGGGAAGATGACTTTCTCCTCTCCATCCTCCTAAAAATTCAGCTCATTTTGCTCTTCCAATCTCCCACAATCAATCACCAAAGTTGGCAGTCCCCTCCCAATTCAACAAAAACCTAATTCTCTCCACTCCAATTTCCATCTGACCTCACTCCCATAATTCTTTCACCATTTTTTCTCAAAAAATGGTGACCTACTCGACAAATTGTCCTACTTTGGTTCCCTCATCTTAATCTCTAGCTTCTCATGCTTTCAAAATGCCCTTCATCACCAAGAATGCTCTCCCACACCCATGCACACCAAGTTGGGGAAATTGAGAGAGAGTTGTGAGAGAGAGGGCTCCAAACCCTAATTTTGCCTATATTCACTTTCTAACGGATTAATTTTCTAAACTATTTTCATCCTACACTAATTCACTGTTAATCCACTAATTTGGTGCAAAATGCGCCAAATTAGTGCAGATCGCACTAGGTTACTGTAAATCCTCTAATTTAGTGTAAATTTCTCTATTTTAGTGTTCCACCCCCTAAATTACTGTAAAACCCTCTAACTTACTGTAAAATCCTATTTTTATGTTTCTAGCCCTATTTTAGTGTTTTATCCACTACACTAGTGTTTTAGTCATAGTTTTAGTTTAACTAACCTCTTTTGTGTTTTTTCTTATTTATTATTTTTGTAGTTTTTAATTTACTTTTAGTTTCATTTCCTACTTTTAGTCTTTTGATTCCATTTTCTCATCATTTTACCATTAGTCTAATTTGGTTACTCTACCAAATCTTGCTTAACCTCTTTTTAGTTTTAACTCCCCATTTTTTCCCTAGAGTTTCCCCTAATTTCCTCCTAATTGCATTTTTTAGCATCTTGCCCTAACCTCTTGAAGTTTCCATTGCTATCTAGCGGAAAACTCCTTAATTGATGGATATGGCTTAATCTGGAGTACTAACACTTTTGGATTTGTAAATTCATGCCTAATGTTTATATTTTCGGGGTTTTAAATAGTGAACTAATATGGTGGTTCACGTAGTCTTAGATTTAGACCGTGCGGTTTGAAATCTATACTAGTCCTACAAATTGAGTGGAAAAATGGCGAAAAAATAGCGTCATTTTAACGAAATATTGGTTCTAGTCACAGCTCTTCCTGAACCTCTAAAATAACCTACAATATATTTGTGTATCTGTATATATATTTATAGTACCAATGCTAGAAATTCGATCTGGAAACATATTGATCTTGGTGACTATCTTGATGTGGTGAACCCAGACCGACGCTGCCTTCGACTTGAAGCTCCTCATAGTGAAGGATATGGCCTGCTTCCTTGCACGGGTATGTCGATATTGGAGTAATTAGCTAGGATGTCAATATTGCTTGCCCCAGTTGTAGTAATTCTAGCTAGAGATCGAGCATGGACTGGTGAATGACTTGGTGCTCGAGTGTTTGGTACATGAAGGTTAATGAGAGATTTCTATCGACAATGACGAAATCGATGGACATTCCTTCATGACCGAGTCGCCGTCATTCTGATCAAAGTTTCATCGATCTCCCTCGTCTCTCGTGTCGTTGTTTCCATCTCGAGGTGACGAATACCGCGCACCCAGCGTCACAGATTTCGAGTCAGTCGAGCGCTCTCCAACAAGTCACAACAAGCCGGTCTTTTCTGATTTGACCTGAACGAGAGAAAAAGAAGATAACATTTCTGATCCAAGACCAGCAGAATTAAGGCGTCTCGACTGGAATGCGTCACTAATTTTACATATGTACAGTTATTAGCATGCATGTATTGCACGGGAAACGTGTGCATGATGAATCACAGGAATGCTGGACGCAAGCCAATGCTCATAACTACAGATTTTCATCATGAATGTCGGATGAAATAATTGGATGATATTTCTCTAGGATGAAAACGTGACAAATTTTGTGACAAAAATTGTGACTAGGGTCACGACATTACATACTTAACCTATAAATGACGCAACAAATATTTCTTGTCCAATGAATGACAACTTGACAAGGGATTCTCCTCTGTAGGAGAGAAGTGCAACTATTCATCTTTGGAAATAGGAGAGGAAAAAAGAGATCCTCTACATAGTTTGACTCCCAATGAGTATTTTTATTAAGTTGATGATGTCACACGGTTCCAAAAGGGATGATTTCCATAGTCACCAATCATTCTTTAATAGTTAATATAAGGTAGCATCATCCATAACCCTCTTTGTACCATAATTGTCTCTTCTAAAATCTTGGAATTTCTTTAGAAGTAAATAGATTGCAAGGATGTACAACATCTAAATAGAAGACCCTAGTTTTGGTATTAGGTGCATTTATAGTCAACTCTTTAAAAATTCACAACTTATACTCACAATGTCCAAATAATACATTTGAAAATGCATAAGATTTATATATTTTCTCTTGCTAGTAGGGTCTAATAGTTTATTGGATGTCTATTAATAGAAAGCATATTCAAAATCCTTCGATTCACGATTATGAGTGTTGCTACTTTAATAGATGCTTGCTTTTAAGGATATGATAGTGTGAGAAAATCTTTGAAATTGTTGGATTTCAAGAAATTCAGAAATCTACAAATTTAATAAATGTATAAAATATAGATATATAGTCAATTTCATTAAAATGGCAATATTCATATGACATTTTCAAACCATGCAATCTAAATTATAAAAGAGAGATCTAGGACTATTATAGATTTCAAACATCTAGGACATATATAGATTTCAAAAATCTAGAGCTAGTATAGCTTTTAGACCATGCAATCTAAACCATCTTTGACATGTTTAGATTTTAGACATCTGGGAGAAATATAGATTTCAAACTATGCAGTCTAAACTTTAAAAGTACCAAAGTAGCAAAATAGACCAACAATTTTATGGAATACCACCGTTTTAATGAAATTGACCATATATGAAAGATATATTAATCTAAAATCTACAAAACAATTAGATTCTAAATGATGAAATTTATACTTTGTATAGATTTCACAACTACAATCTTTATGATTATTTTCGACATTACAACTACATTGTAACCCTTACTAATTAATCGACATTCCACACTATATAAATATCTACCCTTGTTGTATATTAGTAGTTATTGAAGTCTCCAAGATGTATATCATGTTTCAAACATGTACAAATTTCTACAATCAGTCCCTTTAATACCCCTATTCAATGTACATCCTAGACAACATTTAGATGCCTTGTCAATTACTTTGAAGACATGTTGAAACAGCATGGAAAGGTTAAAATGTCGTTTCATTAGAGAAATTTTGGATTCTCCGGAAGTCCAAAGGACTGCCAGGAAATGTTGACAGGGACCCTCAATGCATTACATTTATTTTGCTTGAGGAACTTTTCCCCTTTTTTTACACTTTGTCACTTCCAAATGTCAAAGCATTCACTCTCAAGTACTATTAGTTCGGGTTGTGACAAGTGTCGTTTTGATATTTGAAAGCACCCCCGAAGCACCTCCCTATGACAATTAAGAAATAGAAAATTGAAATATACTTTTGAAACTCCTGATATTCAGACAAGGTGAATCTTTGTTTTGTCTAGAAAATTCCCTTTTATGAGTAGCTTCAATAGGCTCTAGAAATGGACTGGCTTGTCAAACCTTGGCAGCCCTCCCGAGAGACCAAAATTTCTCTAATGCAACCAAACTTTTGCACAAGTTTCAAAGATGTCGTTACAGCCAGGGTTTTGCATGTCGCAGTCGAAGAGGTGCAGATTGTCCCAAGAAGTGATTCGGCAATGTTGGATCGCTGGTCCGATGATTGGCGTCAACCTGCTGCAGTACTCCATCACGGTGTTGTCGGTCATGTTTGTGGGGCACCTCGGGGAGCTAGAGCTTGCCAGTGCCTCCATCGCCACATCTCTGGCTGGAGTCTTGGGCTACTTCGTCTTGGTGAGCTTGTGTGTAAACTCGATCTCCACCTGTTAGCCTAGCAAGATTGCTACTACTGTAGCACCACTGAGGCATTGTTCCTGGGTAATTGTGCGTATTAACAGTTTAAGGACTCTAGATTGACGACGCTCTGGCAGCTAGCTAAGGCACAAGGTTTGTCTGCTCTCCTTAATTTGGAACTTGTGCTAGAATTGTTGAATCCCAGTAATATAGAATAAGCACTTGCACTAAATTGATTCCAGATCGACGCAACACCATGACTTGGACAGTCGGTTCTTGAATAGCCCTGAGTAATCGCTTTTGGATGCTACAAGAACCGCTTTCATTTGGCAATTGTTGTGTCAATTCACTTGATTGCGTCCTCTCTGGTAGGGATTCAGGACATTTGTGATAGAACCAAGTAGTGCATTTGTACTCGGAAGAATGCCTACAAACGCATGAGGGAGACATGAATGATATATTTCTGAAGGTTGAGAGTAATGGAATCGGGAATTGCTTGCGAACGCTAGATGACAGTTCTGGTAAGATGCGAGGCTCCTCCTCGATCTCTACTTGAGCTTCTGGTTGAGTCCCAGTCAAGAGTATTTGTACGTACACACACCAGTAGGATTGGTCGCCCGCAGATACTAATAATTCAGAGTTCACCCAAACACTTTGTAATGCATGCTAACCATCATTGATCGATGCTGACGTTGTGATCACTACGTCCAGTTGGGCATGGGAAGTGCCCTGGAAACGCTGTGTGGACAAGCCTACGGCGCCGCGCAACATCACATGCTGGGCGTCTACCTCCAACGAGCCTTTCTGGTGTTGTTCACCACCTGCCTACCCCTGTCCTTCGTGTTCCTCTACATGTCGGACATTCTCCAACTCGTCGGCCAGGAAGACGTCTTTCAAGGTGCGTAATCCAAGTGCCTAGTATTGAAAAGGCAATTGAAGTATTGGATTGTATTAAAGGGATTTCTTCAAATGCATGCCATTTGACATCTATTTCAAAAGGTATTCTTGTGGGTCGAAAAGATACAAAGCTGGAAGTTATGCCTTACGAATACGAGAAATATGTACGTTGGTATTTGAGTGAGAAGGGGATTCTTGGAGATTGGAACGATCATCTGTGGAATGCTTTGATGAAGGAAGTGAAGTTGGTTTTGCTTTCTGGAAAGCTTTACAAGTGTGGATGTACAGTAGTTGTGGAGAAAGACCTTGACAGTGCTAGTGCGTACAAGGCCAAAATCAAAAAATTCTTCAGCCATGATTTTGGTGGTGAGATTTGAGGGGTTTTTTCTGCGAAATATTATTTGCATCTGCAAGATGAGTTTTTCTAGGCTGTTGCAGCATTGGGATTAAAGACCGAAGTGGCGTTGTTCAACAACATGTAGAGCACCTTTTTCTTACCAAGGTGAGTTTATCTTGCATTTAGATTAGGAGATTTCTGAGTAAAATGGTTAAAATTTTCATTTCAATATTTTTGCTATTATCTTCCTTGTGGACGAGATTGCCGAGAAGGCGGGCGAGTACGCCTTGTACCTCTTGCCCAGCCTGTTCGACTACGCGCTCTTGCAGCCCCTGGTGAAGTTCCTGCAAACGCAGAGCGTGGTGATCCCCATGCTGATGTGCTCCGCTGTGACGCTCGTCCTGCACGCAGCCATTCTGTGCACGTTTATTTACATGTTCGGTTGGGGCTTCCGAGGGGCGGCTGTGGCCACCAGCTTGTCATTCTGGATCAACAGTGTCCTGCTGATTCTGTAAGTGAAATTCTCTGGGGTGTGCCATGCAATGTGGAAGGGCTTCTCCAGGGAGGCTTTGGAGGATTTGTCTGGTTTTCTGGAACTCGCGGTTCCTTCTTGTATCATGATCTGGTAAGCGCGCTGAATTCTTTGACCTGGGGGGCAGAGTCTTAGCTAGTTTATGGGGAGATCTATCTACTCCGGTAGTTCTCTGGCATCAATTTCGTTGTACAGGTAGAACCTGCCTTAGTGCATGGTGTCGGGACGATGCATTAAGAGAGGTTTATGCATTTAAAGAAGCCATAGGGCCACTTATCTTTTTTATCTTGAAGCATGTGTCATATGTCTTTTCATCTTGAATCATGGGCATGGGTCACCTATTGTTTATAAACTCTCTTAATGCATATTATACACCAAGAGAGGGTGTACTAAGAGAGGTTCTAACTATGTTGGCGTTTGGAAACATGAATTGAATTTCATCTATACCAGTCCCAATTTTAAGAATTTTGTGTAGTTGAGTAGCTATATGAGTTGCTACTCGTCCCAGGTTTCAATCAGGAGGAGGGTTTCCTAAGTTTTTGGCTTAGTTTCATGTTTTATTCCTATGCTAAATACTTGGATGCTATTTTCCACAATTTAAGCATTTAAAACAATTATGTAGGAGCTTTCATTGGAGATCAATTGAGAGTTCCCTAGAGAGACCACCTTGAATACAAGAATCAAACTCTCTTGAAAACAAATCAAATGACTTTCTCCTTTAGTGTAAAAATTTTATATGCAATCGTTCAAAAGAAGAGGTTGCTACCCATTATTAAAGGAATAGTAGATAGCCTCCTTTTTCATTTAGAGATTTTAGACACACTATAAGAATACGGTAGGTGAGTTGTAATTGGTGTCAAGTTTGGTGTAAGAGATGGAATATAATCTTGTTAGAAAGAAGAGATTTAGATAATCAAAATTGTGAAATTCAAATTGCACAATTTAGCTCTAAGTAAGACTAAGATGGGTATAGATGTTTATTTTTTTGAGCACCCACCTTAAAAGTGCCAATCATGCCAATGTTGTAAATTTTCACCAATTTAATGAAATTGATGTTGTGGGATCATGTTTCTAGCTACATTTTTTGGTATCCTCTACCTTACTTGAGAAGTGGTTGCTCTTTAGTTGCATTGAGTCTTTACTCTTGATTTATTGTCCCTTGACAAAATTCAGTCAGTTTTGTTTGCAGTTTGGAGTATTGGTCTTTCGAGATTCTCGTACTATCAACAGGGCTTTTACCAAATCCCCAACTTGTGATCTCTACTTTGTCAATCTGGTGGGTCTCCAAAGAATAAAATTATTTGCAATTTTGTATATCAATTGTATATCAATTTTCAATTTCCTATGGACCAAGGTATTAAGGTAATTGCACCTAATTTACACAGTCATGCTTATGGTCAATTTTATTAAAATGGTGGTATTCTAGTAAATTGGTGGTCCATTTCACTACTTTGGCATGGTCTGATTTCTAAACATGTCCTAGATATTAGAAATCTACATTCGTCTTAGATGTCTAAAATCTAGACATGTTATAGATAGTTTAAACCATGTGGTCTGAAATCTATAATATTTTTAGATTTCTGAGATCTATAAGTGTCCTAGATGTCTGAAATCTATAACAATCTTAAATGTTTTTTACAATTCAAACTATGCGGTTTGAAAAATGGCATTTGAATACCACTATTTTAATGAAATTGACCATGTTTCTAAAATTGTCCCATCTAGATTCTTCTCTAAAATTTAACTCCAAAGAATGCATGCAAAGAGAATCTAGCTTGAATCCCCTTTTAACTTCCAAATAAGTTTTATCCATAATTTAGACAGTTTAATAATGGAACCAAGCTAAAATGCTTAATCAATCAATTCTAAGTGCACCTACCTTAGGTGACATGAAAACAAATGAATTTAGAATCTTGTTATATGATAAATGACATATTGAACCAGAAGAGCAACAAGGGATGTTATTATCATATTGAGGTTTTTTTTCAAATTACTAGATATAAATTTAATGGTCAAATCATATTCAAAATTCATATACTTAATTACAAAGGTCTTACGAAATGAAAAACACTACATTCTACTAAAAATGACTATTACATATAATCCTCCCTTCCATATCCTATACTACATCTTGATATCTTCATAATTAATCTCCATTGAGGTTATGGATTAGATAATGTTTAAGAACTAGGAGGCTCAAGAGCATTACACAATACATAATTCCAAGTTTAATAGTTAATCACAAACATCCATATCTATACTTTTTGCAAATCCAAGGGGATAGAAAGAAGGTCTACGTTATGACATTTTTCTAACTATCCAATGGAATGGTGACAAATTTGCCTTGAAAACTAGACTTGGAAACTTGGCATTATGTGTCAGTCTCTGCTACCCTAAACCCTAAACCCCACAATATACAAATCATCCAAGGTGTTTACTAATTAAGGTCCTCTCAAGTTCTAGTGGGACTGACCAATATTGTATTGCAGCATAAGTATGACTGCATTAAACTACATGATCCCCTTGGGGCTCAGTGCTGCTGCAAGGTAAGCTTATGTCCTTTCCAAGTTTGTTCATCTCTCTGTCTTTCATTTCTAATTTATTTTGTGCATTATCCAGTGAGGTTTGAGAGGCTCATTTCACTTCAGATTAAAATCATGGTTTTCATGAAAATGCCACTTGGCATCATGGACAAATGTTATACATGATCTGTTTGTGAGTTCAAGAGAGGTCAATGACAATTTATGTCAAATGGGAAATTGGGAAGTACACTAGGATTTGTTAAACAACAAGTAGACTTTAAAATTGCCCAAGTTGATTACACTTGTAAAGATGTTGAAGCTCAAAAGTGGCTGATGGATAACTTTCTAGAAATGAAGAATGCACCTTTTGGTCCATACATCATTTTTGGCAAAATAGCTTAGTGATAAGTCTTGTACGCCCTTTCAAGATTAACCCTTGAAAGACGTTGAGGATGAAAAGTGTTTGATGGATGATTTCATTGTTTATTATAGAAACAAAGAATGCACTTATTGGTTCAATCATTGGAGCAATTTGGGTGTACTACTTTGGTCATATGAGAGGCCACATCCTTAAAGGATTAAAATATGTCCTTGATCATTTTTTAAATAATGAAAGTACAAGACCTATCACCAAGACACTTTATCATAAATGATTTGATTTTTGGACCAACAAGTGCAATAGTGCATTCTTCATTTCCAGAAAGTCATCCATCAACCACTTTTTTAGCCTCATTGTCCTTCTGGAACATACAGCAATTTAAAATCTCTGGTTAGCATCTGCAATTTGGGTTTCTTTTTTTTTTAAACAAATGGACTTTGTTTTCAGATTTATTTTTTTATTTTTTTATTTTTCTTCAAACACATGGACCTTTGTTTTCAATTTTCATGACTGTGAAGTATGAACACATGTTTTTATTTCCTGCTTACATTTCCTGCTTTCCAAATACAGCACAAGGGTGTCCAATGAGCTTGGAGGGGGAAACGCAGGAGCAGCCAAGGCCGCAGTGCACATAGTCATGAGCATGTCTGCATTTCAAGCCAGCATCGTGGACTTGATGCTTGTTGCATTCCGCTCCAAATGGGGCTGGTTATTTAGCAACAATGCTGAAGTTGTGCACCATGTGGGAGCTTTCATGCCATTTGTGGCTTGCATTGTGCTGTTTGATGGAATTCAATGTCTTCTCTCTGATAAGCTTACAACCCCTGAATGCCAATAGTACCCCTACATGAAGGTCAGATTCAACATAAACTAAGTCAGTTTTGTATTAACCCTTTAAGGTCTGGTCGACCATATTGTGGCCGATCTCGACTCTTTCTGCTCAGTGGGCAAAGTTTGAAGAAAAATCCAAGGAAGGACCAAAGGGAATGGATGTGGGGATTTGTGAACCACATTCATTGGGTTAGGAATGACTTTAATCTGTGTTGGCATGTGGAAATGGGATTCAAAACACTAACGCAAAAGTGATTGTAAATACAACAATTACTGGCAAAAAATGAACATAAATGTGAAAGAGTACATGTTTGTAAAATGCACTATGTGCCCAATGCATATGTACAATCAGATCTTCGTCTTAAACTGCTAATGTGTTGTAATTTTAATTTTTCAGTTATACAACAAAAGTGGGTTGCCCATCCCCTAGATCAACCATGGTCCTTAAAGGGTTAACCCCTAAAGATTTTTGACTGTGTTTTTACCCAAAAACACTCTAAAACTACTATTTCTAGTTCAAGTGTCAAATTATAGAAAAAAAAAACATTTTCAGACACATGTAACCTTATGATCTTGTAGTACAAAATTTTGAGAAGATGTGAAAAAAATTCAGAAATTTCCACCTTGTAGATCGTAAGATATTAGTGTTTGAAGAGACAAAAATCCCTTTTTTTGCCTAGCGAAAATTTGGGTAGCTACACTTCACAAGGTTAGATCATTATGAAAACATGTCCAAAATGGTTGTAACTCTTTGAGGTTCTTTCTTCCAAGCAAGTTGTCTACATGTTTCATCATTTTTAGATCATTTGGAATTGTACAACATATAGGAGAAAATTAGTAAGTAGAAAGAAGTAGAGAATGATTCGAAACACTAAATTATTATCACTTTATTTATGGAATTGAAAAATGCCAATCCCAAAAATTGTAATGTTGTAATAAACAATCTACATCTAACATTCTTATTTTTTTTCAAAAATATTGAAAATTGAGTTAAGTAAAGGTCTTCAAAGTTTATTTTAGAGTAGAGATTCTATAACTACTTGCAAACTACCTAGAACTAAAACTCCTCATAACTTTCATTTCATAAATCAAAATAGAATTCATGATTCAAAACTTTCATGTATATATAAATCTAGAAAACCAATTTCAAATATTTATTTAAAGAAAAGTGATTTTTAAAGAAGTTTTTTTTGCTACCTGAGCTGCCCATTGAGCAATGAAAATTACGTATCATTCAGTAACTTTTTAATCATGTATTCAAAAAATAAGGAAATTGTTGGGCCTTGAAGCTAATCCTTGGACACATGTTGTGTGAAAATTTCAAAGAAATAAAATAAAAAATTCCATTCATAGTGACCTTCTCCAAATTGCTATATTGCCCAAAAAATATTGTTTGATCTTTTAGGGGTTAAAAAAGTTTACATGTCATTTGGGGAATGGTGTGAATTGACATGTATCTTTGAGAGTTAAGTGTAGAAATTCTATATTGGCACCTGAGTACCAAATTAGACCTTCACATGTAGTAGTTATTGAATTGAATCATTTAAATTAGGAAGATTTGAGCTAACAAAAATGTGCTAAAGAAAATGAAATCATATCTTACATTACCGTCACAAAAAAAATATGCTTTGAAAGTCACTATAAATAGTAATGAGCTTCATTGTGGATCATCCAAATCAAAGCATGTTCCTACAAGCAAGCTCTAGAAAAACTAGATGCTTGAGCACTGTAATATCTCTCAAGTTTGAATATTGAAAATAGGGCATGGATTTTAATAAGAGAACCTACCAATTCAATTGTGACCTTTTATAATTTTTTCACATTAGAAACAAATATTGCTTTGGAATTTTGTTCAACTCTATTTATTGTAGTTTGTCTTTAAGTGACTAAAAAAGAAAGCTTATCAACACTCAATAATGTTTGTCCAAGAAATTTGCTTGGTTTCAAGTGATTCTATCTTAATTCTTTGAATAAACACTAATTAATGATGTCATTGTAATTCATTAGAATGATCTCATGTGTCAATTTGAATCATTTCATAGTAAATGTCAAGAAAAAACACATAGCTATGTGCATTTACTGTGACTTTTGAAAGATAAGGTAGTCTGCTCATAAACCGTGCGTTTAAGGGCTGGTCGGCCTTTTTGATGGTTCTTCGATGCATGAAAATATTTTTCCTTATTTTTCACTTGAAGAAAAATTGATGTGGAATCTAATCCAAGTGGTTTCATATTTTTCGGAGCATTTTTGAATTACTTATGAATTTTGAAAGAATTCTGCCATAGGTATCTATTTCTGGATCGTAGGCCTTACAAAACCCACACATGTGTAGTTTGAAAAAAGATATGGCTTCACCACAAACAAGTACTGTAGCATGTAGAAAGTAATAGACAGGGTTCCAAAATGTGACCTTTACTAAACTAAACTCCTAAAGGACCAAGGCCTATTTTTTGACAAAAATCACTTGAAATTGCCATTTCTGCTGCGTTCTTTTAAGAAAGAAAAAATTTCAAAATTCAAAAATCCAACCGCAGGATCTTGTACTACACTTGTATGAGATCATGTGGTAAAATTTTTATCAAGTTTGACTATACAGATTGAAAAATATTAGCATTCAAAGTTAGGGGAGAATTTTTTTTTGAACACAAGTAAATATTTCAAAAATGGACCCACCTTGGTTTTTATTCCATCCACTAGCAAAGTAGAAAGGAACGTTTGACAAATTTTAAACCGCTTTGACATATTGACAAAACATTCAATGCTTTACACATATGCATTTTGCAACTTGTTAATGTTCATTTTAGAACCTAGCTAGGGACAGTCTTTAGAAGACGAGTGGATTTAGAGTAGACTATCATATGCATAATGACAATGGCCCAAACAAAGTTGTTCCACATTTCCTTAAATAAAAATCCATATTCTAACTTTATAAGCTAGACTTTTCATTAAATGTTTTTTTTTATTGTTTATGAAAAGATGATGGCCTATGACCAAGTAACCAAGAAATGATCTAAAAATTTATTTTTAGGACCCATAATTGTGTTCTTCATGTTTATAGTGATGTGAAAAGTCATTCATCAACCACTTTTTGACCTCAGCATCACCCTTAAGACTATCATTTAAAGTTGGATTTCATGTGAAGTTAAGGCCAGTGAAGTCTATCAATTAGCAGTGGAATGGGAGTCCAGTTTTCTTGGGACTCCCATTTGGCATCTTGCATTTTGCCGCTGATTAATTGGTGGACTTCAGCGGCCCCCAACTCCACATGAGTTTGTAAATTCAGTGGGCATCCAATTCAGCTTACATGGACTGGTGTCTGGACAGGTTATGCAAGAGGTTGTAGGCAACAGGGTCTGGGAGCTTATATCAACTTATGCACATTTTACATAATCGGAATGCCAACCGCTCTAGTACTTGCTTTTTATTTCAAACTTGGTGGCCAAGTAAGCCTCTCCACCCAGGCAAACAAACTTGATATCTGCATTGAACACGATAAGCATATGATTTTTTATTTTTTTATTTTTTTATTTTTTAGACACATATAAAGGAGACCTTTACTGCAAGAGAATGAAATACAAGCAACCAGCAGCAGCAAGCAGCCTGGGGTGGGTTAGAAAGCATGACCTACGAATACAAGAGACACTAATGATAAGCATATTTTTGAGTTGGTGGAATTGGCATATGGCCGCAACTTTTCAGAAGCCTGCAGTCTAGAAGTCATGTCAGAGCAGAGAAAAACAAAAAATTAAAGCTCACATACAATAAGTATGGTAGAACTACCCATTACCAACCACTTAAGCATTATGTGCATGATCTGGAGCAACAGAAGGCAATGTAAATTTTCTACCTTGTAGAAAGAAAGAAATCATGGGGATTGCAAAAAAATTGGTAATTTTCTTGCCTTGAATTGAAATTACTATAAATTTTAATAGTCAACAATTGATATGGACCCATCCCCGATACATAGAATTTTTCACAATTATTTTTTCAAAGATTACTTTGGCTCTCAAAATCAAGCACATGTGTCATGACATTGATGATTAGAAGATGGTCAGAAACCAAGACCTGATGGTTAGAAATCAATCACCTCTCTATTGAATTTTCTAGTACCTATAAATTGGCCATGGGGCCTGGTTGGTAATGAGTAGTTTTACCATAACTCACATGTGACAACAATGATGATGGCTCATTCGCGGGATCACTGGTCAAATATCTCTCATATTCTTTTCATATGTAGAGGGTTCTTTTAAACCAATTTAGAGGATGCTCAATTGATCACCAAGAGGTTTCTAGAATGTTACAAATGCTTTAATCGCCATGGTATTTTTCAAGAGAAAATTTTGAAAACTAAAATGGGAATTGGGGTGCTATTTTTTTGTACATTGGCTAAATGCAAAAATCAATAAATCAATACATAGAGAGGGAAATTCAACCATACAAAAGTGTAGTAGACTAAAGAAATGTGGAGGAAATTTTTTAGACCATTTGACCTTGTGGATTGAAAGATTATAATGTTTGAAGTGAGAAAAAAACTTATTTTTAATCCTAAGAATTATGGTCGGCATACTTTGAGCCCTTTTGGAGTAAATTTTTTGTTCTTGATGAATTCGCATCTTACCACCTTTGAGTCCAAAATCTTATTAGGTACGTTCATGCAAAAATTCAAAAGCTAATATGGGGGCTAACTTACTCTAAATCAACTTGCAATTCAAGAAGGTCAAGTGAATTGCCAATATGCTTGTCATTTTTTGATGATTTCTTGTGCATTGAGGGAGTTTTTTAATTGAAATTGAAACGGTACAAAAATTAAAGACAAAGGTTTGGAATATGTGGGAAATTTTTTGAGAACTTTGGAATTTCAGATTTTAAGGTAATAGTGTTTGAAGTTAGAAGAATTTTTTTTCACAAACTTGATTGGTGGGGTACATGTAGAATTTGCTCCCTCTTGGAATGAGATTTTGGGTTTAAATGTATCTGGTTCTGTAATTCTTGCAACTACACACTAAATCATGCTAGTTATGAACATGCAAGTTTTAGAAACTGATGAGGAATTTGAAAAAAGATGCTAAAATTGCCAAAACTCCCCAGATTTTATGGGTAACATAACTTTTGATCTACATTAAATAGGAGTATTCAGGAGACCAAAAAAATTAAAGGGACTGATTGTGGAAAACTGTAGATGTTTGAAACATGGTGTACATCTAACTTGTTGTACAATTTTTTAGGCAGACAAAGGCAAATATGGAATCACCATGTATAGTAGTATGTGTACCGAGACCAAAGGACTGATTATAACCTATTTGGATGCGCAGGGCCTCTTCACAGGTTTACTTTGTGGATTAGGCATGCAAATGCTTACACTCTCCATTGTTACTTTGCAAACTTACTGGGACAAACAGGTATAAACTTGATGAAAATAACAGGTTTAAGGTGGTCTGCTTTTAAAGTGACCTTTTAAGAGCTGATTGCATTTGTGAGGAAGCTAAACTGCCCCCTTCCCAAAATTTTCATGAATTTTTTGTAGGAAGAAAAATGGAATTGGAATCTAACCCAAGTCATTTCATATTTTCTGGACCTTAGTGAAATTAGTTACAAATTTCAGCAGTTGAAACACAGTGGTTACTGAAAGAGACCCCCTCCTAACATGCACTCTTAGTACATTGAAGAAAGAAAAATATACCTATGTGCTACATGTCGCGTTTAAAGCAGGGGTGCTTTTAGAACACCATACCTCAGTGGTGTTCTCTTATGTGCATGTCCTTGTTGCTCAATTTCATCTCTTGCAATATCAGTCTCCTGGCTTTTGTACAATTGAATACTAGATGTTTTCATACAAAAGGTACAAACAAATTACTGTTAGTGAAACTAAATTTTTTTTGTCAAAGTTCATTCTGGTAATCTCACTCAATATGCACACTAAAAATATGTTTGCACTTAGTGTTAGGAGTGATGTTTGCAATCTGAATCTAGTACAGAAATAGGTCTAAATTTATTCCTAAGACCTTCAGTAACAACACTCTTTAACATCAAGTGTAAACATACTTTAAGTTATACTCCATACAATTTTTAAGGTCCTTGTTAATGGTACGATAGGTAGTCTGCAACCCATTTCAGAGTGAACTCATCACAGGGTCTGAGATTTCAGTTCTCCACTAAGAAAACAATCAGATTTTGTTGGATTGATTTATGGAGGGAGAACAAAATTTCTGCAGCTTCAATCAGTAAGGTGAACCTGCCTATGACAGGCAGAATGAGTGGTCTGTACTGTTGCCATTAGCAAAATGATTCAGATTTTTTTTCCATACATAGACATATGTGAGAATTGAAGGAAGCAATTGAAATTTTATTTTTTGGATAAAGTAAGAATTTTTTGTGAATTTTTGAAGTGTACAGCCCAATTAGCCCAACAGAGTCTGTAGACTACCCCAAATCAGCAAAAAGGGTTCCCATAATGGTCATCTTACCACCTAAAGCAGTCACAACATTTTCTAACACAGCTACAACATTTTCTAATATGGCCATGACATGAAGGAATAAAAAAATAACTTCTTATGACCAATTTACACTTGAATGGTGTAAGTGCCCTATGACAGTCGCTAATAACTCCATAACCATCTCCCAAGACAAGATTATGGCCACAAATCAGCCTAATGTAGTCCTAATCTCATTTATCACAAAAAATCTGCCATGGGTTGATGTAAGACTCTAATAGGTGGTTTCCTAGATGATTGCATTAAGCAGTTTGCCTGTCATGGGCTGGTTTACCTTAGTTGAACATGGTGGGTGTTGTGAGTGCAAGTCCAGAGTGCATTTCAGCGTGTGTTAAATGATGAACATGAGAACCTAGAAGTCTTCAAATAATTTCATCGAACTCCAAGTAAGGTATTGGTTCTTAACCCCTAAATGTCTGAGGCACCAAAATGTGGTATTTGCAAAACTTTGAAGTTAAATAAAACCTAACCAATTTGCTATTTTTAATAGTTTGTATTTTGGGGAAGTTCTTTTTGAAGTCTAGTTTTAGCATCAAAAATTCGATTTTGAAAATAAATGATAGTGATTTTTCTATTCAAGATTTTGTGCAAGGGTACCCATTGCAATCTTGACTTTCCGTAGTGTTGAGGGCTCTTGAAAATTAGCCTCAAATACACTAGATCTTAGAGAAATAATCACATTCAAAGTTCATTTAAAAAAATTGTAGAGTAGATTTTGAGAAGCCATAAATTGATTGGGGTTATGCATGTTAGGCCCTCTAACCTCAATTCTTTTGGTCACCAACTTTTTAGATTTGACTTGTGAAAAGAGGATTGAAAGGCTTCACATCAATTTTACAATTTTAACACCCTCATGGTCAAACATTATAATCTTTCACTCCATAAGTGATATTGTTGTGTTTTCTTTTCCGATGTGATCTCTAACATGTCTAGTTTGAATTGATATTGTTACAATTTAAAAAAAAATTGATACGACTTATGAAAATGTTGGTATTTTCTTCAATTGAGAGCAAATACCAAGAAACTCAAAACAGACCTTGGGCATTTAGGGGTTAACATCTCAACTCACTGAAGGCCCTTGAGGTCATCTAAACTTTCAAAAATGTGAAGATGCACTAACAAAGTGAAACTTGGAATAATAATTTGGTAATGACTTTTAAAAGAAAGTTGTGAATTATTAGAATCTATGCTAAATGAATGGATGGAACTAGCCTATATGTTGTGATTGCAAGGATGAGAATTATTCATATTGGGTCACTTGGGTGGTTTGCAAAGTTAATCCTTAAAGGACAAAGACCTCATGACCAAGGTAGTCAACAAAATTGCTCCTATTATTGGACCAATGGGTGCATTCTATTTTTCTATAATCAACAATGAAGTCATCAATTGAATACAAAAAGTCCAATTCAACGTTTAAGGGTTAAATATAATCATGATTTTTACTTAGTGACTTTCATTGAGCCTCACAATTGGGAGATTTTTGTTTTGCATTATTTACTCTTTCAAATCTATTATTAAAATGATTTTTTCAACATCAATCACCATGGATTTATCTTGCAATTATGGCCTATTTGAATCTAATGACTTGACTGGATGACAACTTATGTTATTCACATTCACTGTTTACTTCAATGGCAGGTAGCAGGGTGCATGCCTACTTTCAGCACCCATACTAAATAAGGAGTAAACCAACCTGTGACATGCAGAATAACTAGTTTGCCTTCTTGGCATTGTTGAAAAAAGATTTATTCTTTTTCCCCACATAAAGACAAATGTGAGAAATGGCATCATAAGAGTTGGGCCAGATTGTTTTGGTGTCATTTTATCTATACTAGGTTGGTATGGAGGTTGGCACCAACTTAACTAAATTGCATTTCAATGCACCATTGTGGCACCATGTTCACATGCCTTTAGGTTCATGATGGGGTAGAGCAATTAAATTGAATTTTTTTGAGGAAGTATGAATTTGTTATGAATTTTTGAAGTGTGCTTCCCAATTGGCCCAAAAGAATCTCTCAACTATCCTCAAACCAACACAAAGTATAGATATCCAACAATTACAATATTTACTAATATGGCATCAACATAAAGGCCTAAAAAAATCACTTGCTATGATGAGTTTATATTTAAATGATGGAAGTTTCCATTGTAGTCACTAATCACACCATCACCATCATTCATTACCTTCATTATGGTCATTGTCTAACTAAATCTAATATCAAAAGCCCACATTTTATTTATTGAATTTTTTTGTCATAGGTTGGTGCAAGAGTTTAATGGATCATTCCCTGGGTGTTTTTGAGGGGTCTTTTGCTTGTCATTGTTTTGTTTTGTTTTTTTGTTTTTTTGAACAAATGGCAAACCATTGCATTAAAACAACAACTAGACAGAACAAAAACGGCCAAGCCAGAAGGCTGGACAGTGAAGAGCAGGAGCAACAGCCCAAAAGGAAGGAAACTAATGGAAGGAGCACAGAGGAGGCCCCTCTGTAGTCCAGATAATTCTAGAATCAATTCTATAAGCCAGAACTGGAGAATGGAGCCAAATTTGATCGAATCATAGGTTTTTTTACCTTACACGAAAAAGACCAATGAGTGCAATTATTGAAGTGTACAACTTGTTTCCCACAATGGCCCCATTTGCACTAAATGGAATGACCTATTTTTGTGAATGAGGGGAATAAAATGTGGTTTAGCTACTTCATTGTTGGGTGATGAAGAACACATTGATGCCTTTCGTGTGACAAAGTGCACATTTTAATAACACATCTTAGTTTTGGACTTCTCAAAAATAGGTTTAGCTGTACATGAAGAACAAATTGGATTGTAATCTACACTTCCTTAATTTTTACTAATTCCAAATTTGATGAAAAATTAGCAAAATATAGTGCAATCTTCCTTATTTCAATTCTCTAACTGGAGAAAATTTACCCCCGCCCCCTAAACATTGTTGAATTGGATATTTGCTAAAATGCTTTACATTGTCCGACATAGGTGATATACTTTAGTGTAAAGAATTGTAAACTAAAGTTAGCTATCTGACCATCTCGGATTTTTGATTGATCATTTGCCCAGAAGTGGTACCAAGAAATTGTAAGGAAATGTAACAAGTCATGCAAAGATATTATCACCAATAATGTAAAATTGCTAAGAAATAGCTGATATCTAGAAAATCCATAATAATTTGAGAACTACTTGGTTATTGAATTTTTCATGGTTGAGATTTAATTTTTTTTATTTTTATTTTTATTTATTTTTGACACAAATGAAACGGAATTTCATTGCAAAGAAGAGAAATGCAAACCCCCAACCACAAGTGGCCTAGGGGACGACAATGACAAGGACACCACAATAAGTCACTGTTGAAGCCAACTTACTAATGAGTACTATGGTAGAACCGCCCATTACCAGCTAGAACCCATGGTCAATACATAGGTAATGGAAAATTCAGCAGAGAGATGACTTACAAGTAATCATTAAGTTTTGGATTTCCCACCATCTTATAGTCATCACTGTAATGACACATCTACTTTGTTTTGAGAGCCAAATTAGTCTTTCGATGAGCATTGATGGAAGAATCTAAGTATTGGAGATGGAAGCAAGCCAACTTTTGACTTTTAAAATTCATAACAATTTTAATTTAAGAAAGAAAGTTATGAAAATTTGACAACATCCATCATTTCTATCTCTCTACATAGCAAAAAATTAACAATGCCTTCTACTACTCTAGCTCATGCACAAAATGCTTAAGTGTCTGGTAATGAGTGGTTATACTATAATCTGCAATTTATAAGAGAATACACCATGCAGATTTCAAGATTATAATATTTGATGAACTTGATATTCCACAAATCTTAGTTTCTCAGCATCCAAAAAACGTCTGCTCTGACTCAAGTGGGTCAACATAGACTGGCATACGATAAAAGTATGGGATGGTTGAAACAAGTTGCATTTACTTATTTATTTTTTGAAACACACGGACAATTTCTTTTTTTCTTTCTTTTTGACACAAATGAAGCGGAATTTCATTGCACACATAAAATTACAACACCTGCCAGCCACAAGTGGTCTGACAAGAAGAAACATAGAAAAAAGAAAAAAGCACAGACCCACATTGCCCACTTGACCTGACCCTGATCACATGGACAATTTCCATTGAAAGGGGAAAGAGTACACAGAACATGAAGGACAAGCCCTCGGCGACGATTTTGGCGTTGTGTTGATCTTTTAGATATGCTTGAATAATTGTAACCATTATGTCGGTCATTCAGTTACCAACTTGCAATGGCATTATCACTTTATCAATGATTCTAAAATCCAGTCACTTTTCTGGCTTGGTACTACTCGTTTAAAGTCAGTAAGGTAGTCTGCTCTTAAAGCGACCATTTAAGAGCTGATTGCTTTTAGGGGGAAGCAAAATTCCTTATAACAATTTTCAGTCAATTTTAGTAGGAAGAAAAATGGAATTGACATCTAACCCAAATTGTTTCATATTTTTTGGACCTTTGTGGAATTAGTTACAAATTTTTGAAGTTGAAATGCAGTAGTCACTAAAAGCGACCATCTCCTGAAATGAATAGTGCTGGTACATGAAAGAAAGCAAAATGTACCCCTGTGCCATAATCGCTTTTAGAGCATGGTCACTTTAAGAGCAGACTACCTTAAGGCCACTGACTTGCTGAGGACTCATGTGGATGATTTTCTTTTTTTCTTTTTTTCTTGAAACAAATGAAACGGAATTTCATTGCAAAGGGCAAAATACAAAACCTACAGCCACACCTGTGGATGATTCTCAAGGAAACTGTAGAAACAAAGAATGAGTGGCAATATTTTACTTTCCTCTAAAGTCTGAAGGCAATTTTTTCGTTTAAAAACACTCAAAAGTCTCATTTTCAATGCAAACATCAAAAAATTTAAACGCAGTGTTTAGTTTTGCATATCCAAATAGAGGATCTTGCACTAATTAACCCCTAAACGTCTAGATTCTTCTCCAGAATTGTTGATTTTGAGAAAAGTCATTATAAAATGCTATTTGGAAGAATATTTTGGAATGGATAGACAAATAAAAATTGTAGATTCTGATTTTTCAGTTCCATCTGTATGGTTCGATTCACCAATTCTATCACCAATCTTTTTGTTATAAATTTTGAATGAGAAATTCCAAAATTTCTTCTAAATTCAATTACAAGCAAAATACTATCATTTTTTGAGTAAAATTTATTGGAAAGGATTTGAAATGATTTTCTCTTCACATGGTGATTTTTTGAAATTTTTGTGTTCTTCAAATCTATGACCTCATTTTGGCAAAACTAGTTTTGAACTAAAGTCAATGCAGTTTGACCACTTGACACACTTGCACATTTGTAATTTTAGAAAAATATAATGTACTCTAGTAACACCAAACCCAACCCTTAGATAGGACAACTACTTGATAGTGAATTTTCACAAATTAGAGTAACTTTCTTCCAAGTAGTTAGGAGGATGAAACTCCAAGTTCAATTTGTTCATCATCTAAAAAATGGACGTTAGAGCACTTAGGGGTTAAACTAGTATGAGAATGTGCGGGAGAAATTTCAGAAACTTTGGTTGTATCAATCACAAGATATGCATGTTTAAAGTGACAAAATCAAGTTTTTTTGGTCCTAAATTGACTAGATTGTGAGGCTTTAAATCCTCTTAACTCAAAACATTTGTACTAAAGATTGTGAGGTAAATTTTTTGATATGTTGAAGAATTGAGTTGAGAGTTTAGGGGGAAAAAATTCACACCCCCTTCTTATGATTTTCATTCTTTAACCCATAAATGCATGGCCAAGGCCATTTTTGAACTTCTAGGAATTTGCTCTAAATTGAACAAAAATCCATCATTTTGATAAGTTCCATCAATTTTTTTTATTTGTAACCATACAAATTCAAACTAGACATGTTAGAGATTACATCGGAAAAGAAAACACAACAATATCACTTATAGAGTGAAAGATTATAATGTTTGACCACGAGGGTGTTAAAATTGTAAAAGTGATGTGAAGCCTTTCAATCCTCTTTTCAAATGTCAAATCTAAAAAAATTGGTCACCAAAAAAATACAAGGTTAAAGGGCCTAACATGCATAACCCCAATCAATTCATGGCTTCTCAAAATTTACTCTACGATTTTTTTAAATGAATTTTGAATGTGATTTTTTCTCCAAGATCTAGTGTATTTGAGGCTCATTTTCAAGAGCCCCCAACACTATGGAAAGTCAAGATTGCAATGGACACTCTTGCACAAAATTTTGAAAAGAAAAATCAGAATCAATCATTTTTTAAATCATTTTTTTGGTGGTAGAACTAGACTTCAAAGAGAAATATTCAAAAATATAAACTACCTAAAAATGCAACTTGGTTAGGTTTTATTTAACTTCAAACGGTATTTTTGGCACTAAAATTTGGTGTGTTGAGCATTTAGGGGTTAAATTTTCTTAAAGTCAAAGTAGGTATGAGATATAGAGAAGGAAAAACTAAATTATTGAAAGTTCTAAGATGGAATCAAAACACACTAATCTCAATCAGGTGAGATTGTTCTAAAAAACAAATTAAAGCATGTGCAATTTTTTTAAATTGTTCAAATTGAGTTCAAATATAGATGCAATCCATTATTTTCTCAAAAATTTCTTTGATTTCTTGCAAAATAAAAAACTTCACAACTTCCAATCATTCAGTGAAATGGAATGAATCAAATCTTTTGACATATTAGACAAAAATATTACATATGTAAAGTCTTTTTTTCATTGTTGTTGCTTGCCTTCACTTGCTTTGGGCTTATTATGGCATAACTTTAGCTTTGGGGCATGTACTAATTGAAATAAAAATTATATTCCCTTGAAACTAAATAAATCAATTTTTCCATATTGAATTAAAAAAAAATCTTATTAAAAATTGAGATCATAGGTACTTGTACAAATTTTCAAGAGTCCTTTAAGGGAACTCTTTGGACTTTAGGAGTCAATGGGAAAGCACAAATTCAAAATATCATATTTTAGGCAACAACACAAATCATATGATAACAAAGCCTAATTCCTTCCAAATAAGCAATTGAGCATTGTTCCTACTAATCAATTTCCTCATTTTTTGCTGGATCTTGTTCCACGAAGTCAAAGTAGTTGTCCCCATTCTCCACTTGTGCATATTTTGGACACCATATGAATAAACTATGAATCTTTAAAAATGTTGGAAATAGTTGTACTTAGACTCTCATGAATAGGCTCAATTCATTTCTAGGCAAGAATATGCAGGGGGGTGGTAATCAGAATTTGTTGGAGATGCCACTTTGACAATGAAGCAATCCTAATCCTTCGGTTCTTTTCTCCTGACCACACTCCCACCGGAAATTGATTGTAATTAATTGAAATTTATTAAAATTTCTTGGTGAGATTACGTTTGTTTGATGATCAGGAAAGATACTTTGCCAACTCCAATAAACATCTTTGACTTTGGTGGCCAGAGAGATGTCTGAATCGTGAAATCAAAAATTTACTGCACCGACTGCTCAAGGTGGTCAGCTGTAAGTCCTACTGTAACGTTAATAGTCGGATGGAGTGAGATCAGGGACTCTATCCATAGAAATAGAAACGTGGAATGCGAAATGACAAGTAAGAAACAAAGATTCTATTTTCTCTTATTTATCACTTCAGTAATCTTTTAAAGTGACTGGCTTCCAACTTCCTCACAGGTGTTTGTGTCGATAAAAAACCTCCTCCGCTTTAGTCCTGACGGACTCCAGAGCTAATAAATTACAAATCCAATAACTCCATGTAAGCTCTAAATAAATGCCATTCTTCTCACTTTACATCTTCTCAAGGCATTCATGATATCTGCGTGGAAACTCGGCACCGCTAGCTCAACCCTTGTGGATGCTCGACTCTTTGACGCTGAAAAGTTTGGACTTTAGAAATTTGAAGCACCTGAACATCCTGGCTCACTGTCTTGAGGCATCATCCAATTGGGACCCTTGCCATAGGGCCACCACTGTAGCCTCCTTGCGTGGCCGCTGACACCACCACCAAATCCTCAGCATCGAGACATATCTTAAGGAGCTTTGAAATCTTTAATGCCACTTTTTGCATCGTTCTGGCTACGTACGGCGCTTGTCGGAACTCTCGGTCACACGGTCCTCGTGACACTCTAAATGCACAGTGGTACTGCCGCAATCCTTGTAACTTACCAACAACAGTGTCTCTTAAAGTTTTAGCTAGCAGTAGTCACAGCTCCTGAAGCTCTGACTGAACCTTCAAAATTACGTGCAATACTTACACCAATTCTAACAATTCTGGAAACGTGCTGACCTTTGTTGTCCTGTGTTGTGTCTTTTACTGCCAGGCCACCTGTGGTTGGCAGGTCCTGTATTTTTATCTTTGCAATGAAATTCCGTTTCATTTGTGTCAAAAAAGAAAAAAGAAACGTGCTGACCTTGGTGACTGTTCTCATGTGTTGAACCCCCACCGACGGTAGCAGTTTGGTGAGCTTAAAACCTTCAGCTTCAAGCTCCTCGTAGTGAAGGATATGGCTTGCTTGCTTGCACGGGTGTATACGTCGACATTGGAGTAGCTAGGATGTTGACATTGCTTGGACTAGTTGTAATTCTAAAGAGATTGGACTAGTGAATGATTTGGCGCCGGAGTGCTTGATCATGGTTAGAGATTCTGTATCAACAATGACGAAATCGATGGACATTCCTCCCCGACTGAGTTGCCGTGATTCAACTGAAGTCGCATCTCACTCGTCTCCCGTGTCGTCGTTTCCATCTCGAGGTGGCTTCTACCGCGCACACAGCGTCACGGATTTCCATTCAGTCGTGCACTCTCCAACAAGTCACAACAAGGCTGTCATTCCTGATTTGGCAGAGCCGCTTCTGCAGCAAGCGACAGAATCGAAAGGAGATTGTGGCTCCTCGACGGGAACAGGTCATGAATTGGAGGCCCCGCTATTGCAGTTGAAGAGGTGTAGCTTGTCCCAGGAAGTGATTCGGCAATGTTGGATCGCTGGTCCGATGATTGGCGTCAACCTGATGCAGTACTCCATCATGGTGTTGTCGGTCATGTTTGTGGGGCACCTCGGGGAGCTGGAGCTTGCCAGTGCCTCCATCGCCACCTCTCTGGCTAGCGTTTTGGGCTACTACGTCTTGGTGAGCTTGTGTTGTAACTCGATCTTCACCTGTAAGCCTAGCATGATTGTTAATGCTGTAACAACACTGAGACATTGTTCCTGAATACATGCTAACCGTCATAGATGTTTTGATCACTACGTCCAGTTGGGCATGGGAAGTGCCCTGGAAACGCTGTGTGGACAAGCCTACGGCGCCGCGCAACACCACATGCTGGGCGTCTACCTCCAACGAGCGTTTCTCGTGTTGTTCACCACCTGCCTACCCCTGTCCTTCGTGTTCCTCTACATGGCGGACATTCTCCAACTCGTCGGCCAGGAAGACGAGATTGCCGAGAAGGCCGGCGAGTACGCCTTGTACCTCTTGCCCAGCCTGTTCGGCTACGCGCTCTTGCAGCCCCTGGTGAAGTTCCTGCAAACGCAGAGCGTGGTGATCCCCATGCTGGTGTGCTCCGCCGTGACGCTCGTCCTGCACGCAGCCATTTTGTACACGTTTATTTACGTGTTCGGTTGGGGCTTCCGAGGGGCGGCAATGGCCACCAGCTTGTCGTTCTGGATCAACGGCGTTGTACTGATTCTTTTCGTGAAATTCTCTGGGGTGTGCCATGCAACGTGGAAGGGCTTCTCCTGGGAGGCTTTGGAGGATTTGTCTGGTTTTCTGGAACTCGCGGTTCCTTCTTGTATCATGATCTGGTAAGCGCGCTGAACTCTTTGACCTGGGGGGCAGAGTGTTAGCTAGCTTATGGGGAGATCTATATATTAGTAATGGTAGTTCTTTGGCATCAATTCGTTGTATTGGCACCTGGAAACGTAAACCTATCAATACAAGTCCCAGGGAGTTTTAAGAGTTTTGTGCAGTTGAGCGTCGCAATTTTGGAGGTCTGAATTGTGCCATTGAACTCACGTTGACTTTCTTTGGAGAGATTACTTTGAGTGCAAGAATCAAATCTGTTGAGGCCAAATTTTGTCAGGATTTCTTATTATGTATTAAAAGGTTGCGAGTGCTTTTGAAAGGATAGTCCAACCGACCCATGTCCATTGAAAGATCAGGACCCGTAGATATTTAGGCAAGTGATGCCTACACCGCTTGCTAATTGCTGGTGAACCAAGTATGAATAGATGAGTTGCTATTGGCCATCGGGGTCAGTCTGAGGGAGCTGGGATCAGGTTTCCTAACTTACCGAAGTTTCTCGTGTTCTACTTTGCTAAGCTTATTTAAATCTTAATAAGGTAGGGGGTAGTATTCACCTCATTTTTGTTTTTTAAATATGTATGTAGGAGTGCGTCTTCGATGGGAGAGAAGTACAGTAAAGAGCTTACTGAAGAGCTCACTTTAAGTACAATAGCCGAACTCTCTTGAGATCAAATTGTTTTATCACTCAATGTATGAATTTCTCAAGCAAGCAATTAAAGTGAGAGGTCATTTGATCACTATTAATGGGATACCAGACAACCTCGTTTCCGTTTAAATTTTAGATTTTAGAAATTCAGGCCGTTATATGTAATTTGCCATATACTAATTGCTTATTGAAGGCCAACTGAGTGTGAATCAGAAGTTGTTAACAGGGTTGGTGCAGGAGATAGAATTTCAATTTCGTTAAAATTCAGAGTAACAAAGTTTTAACATTCAACTGAACTCCACAAATCTCTAAAACTAAGACTGGTCTAGAATTATGTATAGTGGGACGACCTCACACGAGGGCCTCCCGTCGTGTGAGGGCGTCCCACTATACATAATCCCCCCGTTATAGTGCCTCCATAAGCAGGGTGATTTTGTACAGGGGCCAGGCCCTGAAGTGCTTGACGCTTCTGGGCGCCCACCTTGAAAAGTGCCAATGCGACATATTCCCTACAATTTAATGGAAATGACATTAAGGGGTCATGTTTCTAATGGCTTTTGTATTGTCTAGTACGTGAAAGGATACTGCCTTAGTTGTGTTGACTTTTTGCAATTGTTCTGTTATCCCTTGACAGAGTTTAATCAATTGGTCTTTTTCCTGCAGTTTGGAGTACTGGTGTTTCGAGATTCTTGTGCTTTCAGCGGGGCTTTTACCAAACCCCCAACTAGAGATCTCTGCATTGTCAGTCTGGTGAGTCTCTAGAGATTTAGATTCCTGTCATTTTGTATATAAATTTTCCAGTTTTCTATGGATTGGTGACATGGAAGTAGAGCCTTGTTATGAGAGAAATAACTTGTCGAGACACAAGAGCGGCGAGGGATGATATTTTCGGTGACGCTTTCCTTTCCTGTTTCCGGACATAACTTGAATGGTTGAATCAATTCTAACGGGACCGATCGATGAATGTGTTGCAGCATAAGCATGACCACAGTTAACTACATGATACCCTTTGGGCTCAGTGCTGCTGCAAGGTATGACCTTTCCATGCTCGTTTGTTTCTTCCTCGTTTGTTTTTTCTGATGTTTTGCATTAATATTTTTGTTAGAGACTTCACATTGAAGCATGGTATTTATGAACAATGTCACGAAGCAAGTGAAATTTTTCGTAAGCGATGTGTTTGTAAGTTAACGGAGTTCAAGAACTCAGACCAAATAATGACAATTGGTTTCAAATGGAAAGTATCGATTATGATTTATGAATCAGACAACATGTGGATATTGAAACTACTCATTGATTAAACAGACGAATGAGGAATTTGCAACTCATTTATAAAAAATCCATTGTTTGCATATGCAACTGTTGAAAGAAGCGTTTTCATGAACACAGTCGGTAAGTTATATTTCCTGCTTATATTTGAGATTCTTTCCAAATGCAGCACCCGGGTGTCCAATGAGCTCGGAGCAGGAAACGCAGGAGCAGCCAAGTACGCAGTGCAAGTAGTCATGAGCATGTCTGCATTTCAAGCCTCTATCGTGGGCTGCATACTTGTGGCATTGCGCCTCCACTGGGGATGGCTTTATAGCAACGATGCTGAAGTGGTGCATTATGTGGGAACTTTAGTGCCTTTCGTTGCTTGCATTGCGCTGTTTGATGGAATTCAAGGCGTTCTTTCTGGTACAAGATCAAAATACTAACTCTCGCGTGCCCCAAATTGTCAAACTTGCTTTATTATAATTATGAGAGTTCATATAATCAGTTAGGAAGATTCAAAGTAAAATCATGTACTGGAGAATAAAAGAAAACATGTCATATACAACATTACTATAACAATCAAAATATGCTTTGGAAGTTACTATTATTGTAATTGATCTTTCAATATAGGCTTTCTATTTAATAAAATGTTTACTGCTTTGCTTTGGTCATTGTTAAATGTCAATTTAATCCTCAAGGCGCAAGCAGTTTCTGTACTTTTCCACAAGTTTGAACTTTGATTGACAATATGCATTGTATATCAAGCTTATTACATGAGTTCGATTGTACTTTTTAACTTTCCTGTTGAATATGAACATCGTAATATCAAATTCACTTACATATGCTTCTTAGAATGTTCTTTGGAGTGTTGTTTTAAGTTTCTCTCGAACCCATTATCATTTGATGAGACCAGCATTCAGTCATGGGTTTGTAAATTCAGCGGGCTTACCAATTACTCGGACTGGTGTCTGGACAGGTGTTGCAAGAGGTTGTGGGCGACAGGAGTTGGGAGCTTATATCAACTTGTGCTCATTTTACATAATCGGAGTCCCAACCGCTCTAGTACTTGCTTTTTATTTCAACCTCGGTGGGCGAGTAAGCGTCTCCATCCAGATCTGATACCGTATATGCATTAAACACGATGTTTTGAGTGCTACAGGCTTAGTAATTTTTGAGCAAAGCCGTTTCAAGGTAGAGAAAATCAAAGAAGAACCAAAGCTCTGACATACTCACTTGTGACACAATGGCTCATTACTCGAGTTTCGTTTAGTTGTTCAAATGGAGCTCAACTTTGCAAAACCAGGTGTTAGATATTCTTTTTCATGTGTCTAAGGAATCTTTCAAGCCAATTCTCTAGAATGTTATGAATGCTTTAATACAGATCTAATTAGAATCTAACTTGTTGTACATTATTTTAGGCAGACGAAGGCAAATATGGAATCACCGTGTAAAGCAGTACGTGTACTGCGACCAAAGGACTGATTATAACCTATTCGGATGCGCAGGGCCTCTTCACAGGTTTGCTTTGTGGATTAGGCACGCAAATGCTTACACTCTCCATTGTTACTTTGCGGACGGACTGGGACAAACAGGTATAAACTCGATGAAAATAACAGGCTTAACTAAGTGGACATCCTTGTTCCTCGGTTTCATCTCTTGCACTGTCGGTCTCCTCGTGTACAATTGAATAGATGTTTTCATACAAAAGTTATGAACAGATTCGTGAAACTAAATTTTTTTTGTCGAAGTTTGTTCTGATAATCTCACCCAATATGCACACTAAGTTATATAATTTTTAAGGTCCTTGTTAATGGTCCGACAGGTAGTCTGTAACCCATTTCAGAGTGAACTCCTCATAGGGTCTGAAAATTTCAGTTCTCCATTAAGAAAAACGATCAGATTTTGGTGGATTGATTTATGGAGGGAGAACAAAATTTCTGCAGTTTCAATCAGTAGTTGAACACGGTGTGTGTGTGTTGTGAGTGCAGGTCCAGATTGCATTGGAGCGTATGCAAAATCATGAACATGAGAACCTGGAGGGCTTCAAGAAGTTATCAAATGATTTCGTCTAACTCCAGGTATTGATTCTTAGCCCCTAAAGGCCCTTGAGGTCATCTGAACTTTCAAAAGTGTGAAGATGCGCGCTATAAAGAGAAACTTAGGAGAAGAAGAATTTAGGAAATGGCTTTTGAGCGAAAGTTGTAAATTATTATGATTTGATCATATCCATGCGGATGAATCTACCATTCATTGCACTAATGAATATTTATTTATGAAATATATATGAAACCAAAAATATCTATTGTGAATTGAATGTACATAACTTTTCACAAAATTTTTTGGCTAAGACTTTGCAATACAAACTTTGAACTACAATGGTTTTTTTTAGATTTTGATATTTCATATTTATTGAAGTCATATTTGAATGGTTGTTTTTTGAACTGAGAAAGAGAGATATTGAAACAAAACACAATCACACCCTTTCAATTGTAGAGTGTTTGCAATATGAAGTTCTAAAAATCCATACCATACAATATAATAATAAGAATTGTAGAAATTTGGATCAATGAAACTACAACATAGCAGTGATTGCAAGGATGAGAATAACCCAAACTGAATCATGTGGGTGATTTAAAGTTAAAAATAATAGAGACTCACAATTGAAAGCTTTTTATTTTACACTACCGGTATTCTCTTAAAAGTGTTTTACATGGGGATCTTTCATTAGAGGAGATTTTAGGCCCGTGGAGAGCTGCGAGTTCTCTGACTACAGGGCACGTGGGAACTACACCGTAGTAGTACTGTAGCAGTAGTTTGATGTAGCCAAAGTTTGACCACGTCATTTTTTCAATTTTTTTTTTCAATTTCAGATCTTTTTTTTTCAATTTAAAAAAATAAAATTTAATTGTTCTGACAGCGGCCAACCATTCCCTCGCTACATTGGGAATAGGCCTAAAATAGCCTTCCGTGGACCTGAAATCTCCTCTAATGATTTCAAAGCATTGTTTTTGAGAATCAATCACCTTGAATTCATCTTATGTTCACCTTGTTTTTTTTGACACAAGTGCGTTGAACAACACTCTCCAAGGGTTTTCAGTCAGGTAGAGAGACTGATTTCACACCAAATAAACAATGTTCACTTATTTAGAATCTAATACCTTGATGACATCGTTATTCACACTCATGTACTTCAATGACAGACAGGGCGCCCACTCTCTTTCAGCGCCCACCCAAAGAAAACGAAAAAGACCGAAGAGTGTAGTTAATTATTTAGTTGCCAAGTAGTGCACTGGCTCATCAGCCAACCAAACAGTGATCAATCACTACTTGGAAAAGGCAAAAACCAATTTTGGAAAAGGTCCATGCCGATTTGGAGAACTGAGAAGAATCGGAGAACTGGTGCAAAAATTCAAGAAATCACTTTTTCTTCGGCAAGTGATGAAGTTTGATTTGTTTGAGAAGATGAAAGTTCTTGAGAAGTGAGTGTAATTCTAAGTGCAGATAGGAATACATTTAGTAGCAACTGGAGAGTTTTCAAGTGTGAAGGAGTTCCATCACTCGGTGTTTTCAAATAGAGCTCTGGTTTGAGGGTAGATCCAATTATCTGCCTCATTGGCATGTGTATTCATGAAATTTGGGAATTGAGAAAGCGTTGCTGGTAGCCTGAAGGTTTATTAGTCATTGAGTCGGTATCGTCAGATTGTGATCCAATCAGAACAAGAATTTCCGATGAGGAATGTGTAGAGAAAGTGTTGTAACAGAAAGAATTTCCGGCCACAGCCAAGTGAACCCTGGAAAGACAAGGCCTTATCACCAAAGTAGTTTGAAAGAATTATTAGATTTGAGCATGATGAGATGCATTCTTTGTTTCTACAGATTCCTTGAAACTAAGGTAATTCAAAACCTCTTGTAGCATAAGTGAAGCAATGCTACAATGACGGCCTATAGCATGGCTGCTTATTTGGTTCTGATGTAAAACACGATTCTCACAATTCCTCAAGAATGTCATGAATGTTTCCAGTGGGAAAGCTAGTAAAAATGCAATGTCTCTTAACCCTTAAATGTCGACACGGACGTTTTGTGCCCAATGGATGATAAGGAATTCTTCTCTGTAGGACAGAAGTGCAACTATTCATCCTCAGAATTAGGGGTGGAAAGGGAAGATCTTCTATAGTAATTTGATCTCCAATGAATATTTTTGGTTTTTTTAATGTAGATGATTTCCACGGTCACCAGTCCATCCTTTAAGGGTTCACCTGTAAGGACTCAGCAGACCATAATGGTCTGATGGAGAATGGTCCGATGGATGACTTCACTGTTGAAAAAGAGAATACACCTATTGGGGTCCAATATTGGTCCAATAATAGGAGAATTTTAGACACTACCTTAGTCATGGGAGGCCGCGTCCTTCCAGGTTTAACTCCGCAGCCACCCAAAAAAGGTCATTTGGGTTTTTAAGAGGTTAAATAAACATCCAAGTTTCTCTGGACAACCAAATTATTTATGTTTAGTGACACAGTTAAAAGAGAAGCTTACAACTTCATGATACTACGCACCTAAACCATCCATGTATGTACTCTGTTATGCCGTCTATTGACGAAGGTACCACATTAACACCTCCTAAAAAATATTCAGCAGTAAGTAAAGGGTAAATCCAATGAGCAGGGACAATTGTAGGACACCCCATCTTACCGTCTTCGAAACTAACGAGTAGACTGTTCTGATATGATTGATAGGCATTATGTCAGTCCGTCTTTCACTGCACGTCGACTTGCTGCCTATACTTTAGAATGCGTTAACTGGCAGAGAAGGCGAAGTACACATCAGTTATTCATTCTAAAGAAGCAAAAGCCTTGCAATTACCAATAGTCTCCACAAGAGCAGACTCCATCCACAAAATGATGAAAGCGCTGTGCATCTCTTGCAACTATCTCTCGACCGACTACCTTAGAGATAAACTTTGTGGCAGTATGACAATCGCCACACACTCGAAGGTTCTTTACTATGTGAATGGGAGTCCCTGGTGGTGTGCTAATAAGCCCGTAGCTGATGGCTAGCCTTTCACTGTGAGAACAGAGTAGCCGTTCCTTCTCCAACTCATCCATATCGTGCAGAATAAAACTAGTGTCTGGCACGTACCCTACCCTCTTGATATGGTCAGTTACCCTGTTGAGTTCTGCGTAAATCTCTTCATTTTGCGGATGGGATTGATCTTCCACATGAAACACATGTATCTTGCCGTTCACCTCAATCCAGCTTTGGCCTGGCTCCTTCACAATCGCTCTACTGTCCATAACTTGCCGTACTTTCTCTGCATCTTGGTACCTGCCAGCAGCGGCATAGATGTTGGACAGAGCAACATAAGCTCCAGCATCTGCAGGGTCCAATCTCAAGACATTCTGCGCCGCACGTTCACCCCTTTCTAAATCACCGTGTACTCTGCAAGCACTGAGCAAGGCACCCCAGACGGAAGCGCCAGGTTTGAATGTCATGCTCAAAATAACGTTCTCTGCCTCGTCTAAACGACCTGCACGACCAAGCAAATCCACGAAGCAGCTGTAATGCTCTCCCATGGGTGTAATCCCGTACTCTACAAACATGGAGCGAAAATGCTTTCGACCTTCCTCAACCAGGCCCACATGGGTGCAGGCTGAAAGAACACTCGTGAAGGTTACTTTATCAGGTTTTATTCCGTCTTTCTTCATCTGTTCAAAATATTCTAAAGCTTCTCTGCATCGTCCATGCTGAGCAAAACCTGGAAAATTACAACGTGTAAGAACAACATAATTTTTATAGCAGTCTAATATCCCATATAAACTGTTTCTTTGAACAGGGTCAATAGCAGGAGTCTCACACAATCACATTTGAATTCCACTGTGAAGACATTCTGCAACAATTATATACCACAACCTTACCCCCAGGCTGAATAGTATAATTAGTGTCAAACACAATTCACACCTAGGTTCTCATGCAACTCATTGAATAACAATTGCGCAGAGACATGTTAATAAACGAACCAAAAAAATGATAAATCCATAGCCAACCTGTAATCATTGCAGTCCATGCAACGACATTGCGTTTAACCATCTGATCAAACACCTCTTGTGCATCCCTCATGCTTCCGCACTTAGCATACATGCTGACAAGGGCACTTTGCAAATAGACGTCCAGATTGTATCCACTGTGAATAAGCTCCTGGTGGAACTTCTTGCCTTGTTCCAGGAGTGCAGGGCTTGAACAAGCAGTCAAAACACTGGTAAATGTCATCTTGTCAGGCTTAATACCTTGCTGGTGCATCTTCTGAAAGAGATCAATGGCCTCACCATGAAAGCCTTGACGAGCGTAGCCTGTAACCATAGCCGTCCAAGAAACCACGTCCCGAAAAGGCAGACCATCAAATAATTTACGAGCTTCCTCCAATCCTCCACATTTACAATACATGGTAATAAGTGCATTAACAACCCAGAGGATATTCTTGTATCCCGATTCAATGATGTATCCGTGGACCTTCTTGCCCTGCTCCAGTGCCGCTGGGCTTGTACAACCTTGAAGAATGCTGGCATAAGTGATCTTGTTCGGTGACACCCCTTCTTGCTGCATCTTCTGCAGAAGTTCGAGTGCACCAACAACTTGGCCCTGCTGCGCATACCCAGCAATTAACAGAGTCCACGTAACCACGTTTCTTCCTTGCATTCTGTCAAAGATCTCCTGTGCCTTGGAAAGGTCCCCACACTTGGCATACATTCCAACAAGAGAAGTCCCAACTCGGGGCTCTAATTCCAGACCAGCTTCGACAATTTCTCTGTGAACGCTCTGGCCTCTACGCAGCAGGTCCGGGTTTGTAAACGCATTGAGAAGACTCACGAATGTCACCTTGTCGGGCTTGATTCCCGACTGCTTCATCATTTCGTAACAATTGTAAGCCTCCAAGTTCTGACCTTCCGCAACAAAGGCTTCAATCATGGCAGTCCAGGATACGATGTTCCGGTCCCGAATGCCGTCAAACACGTCCTTCGCATCCGCCAAACTTCCGCACTTCGCATACATACTCAATAAAGTGTTCTCCAGATACCGATTCGGTTCTATACCACACTTGACAATGGCAGCATGGATTTGTCGGCCTTCATCCAAAGCTCTCAGCCGTGCACATTCTTGCAAAAGGCCTCGGAATACGTCAGAGTACACTCGAGTCCCCTGTTGAATCATTAAGTTCAGCATCCCCAAGGCCTCTTTCAAACGCCCTTGCTTGCACAGGACAGTCACATCTCCAGCACTCGCCAGAGTCTCAATATTCCAAGGTTCTACAGCGCGACTCTTGGGCACTGTCGACGTCACTACAGGGGACGTAATAGCATCGACAGTGCTCAGGCGGCTGCTGAGCAATGCCATGCTTCTCCCAAGTTGCAACTGCATCAGTCTGTAAAACAGAACGCTCGTCAAAATCCAGAAATTTCCTGCTCACGAATGCAAATTCTATAAACCCTAAACCCTAAAATATCCAATTGGTACAATTGTTCAGGAAACTCCTGTCGGCGACAGTAGCAAGATATCACTTTGTGGTGACACTCATCCGTCGAAAACTTCGCAGCCAAATTAGAAATCTCAGAGAGAATTATAGTGAGTCGGTAAATCCATGAAACCCTAATTTCAATTCATAGACCTCCAAACACTAATTTGGAATCATCAACTTCGATCGATTATAAGTTCCAATGAAAAGCCTCTAGAGTCGTTGAATGGCAACTACTTGAGATGGGGAATTCAATTTAGGGTTTCGGGGACTTGCAGCTGTGACTCTCCCACAATCAGAGTCAAGTCAAAAGAATTCAGCAGAACATGAGAGGACAAACGCACCGGGAATTCCATATGTGCCTCGGGAAGAAGCGCATTGCTCCTCGTCACTGCCTGCTGCCAACCACAGACGTGAAACATGTCGTCCACGCCTATCAGAAACCCGCGCAGCCTCACAACCCAACCTTTTCCCTAGAACAAGACAATAAGCTTCATTTAGATAAAGGTTGAATCTGAGCGGGCAACCAGCGACATTTCTGCACCACCATGACAGACACCACCACTTACCCTAAAATATTAAAACATCATCGAACTTCGGCCCTGAACGACATGCCAGAAAACGAGAAATCAACAATCTATGAAACCAACTTCTCAGGGATACTAGATTAAAACTATGCCAGTACACCTCTAATCTAAGTCCTAAAATGACTGCAGCAACAAAGCATAGCATGCTACTGCCATGAGGTGTGATGCTCCCGACAACAAAGGGTGACGGATTCCGTGGTGTCTTCGAATACAAATGGTCCTCCTATCCAAAAGGGTTTAACCCGTAGAGTCACCTCGGGAACTCTTGAAGCGGTTTGGGCAGGTAGCTATGATCTCAAATTTTGGCGAGATTTTTTGAAACTTTTTTTCAAGATAGGAAAACTGGTGAACTTTTCTAGAACAATCTCATAGTTGGGATTCGTGTGTTTCAATTCTATTTTGCTCATACTAATTCTTTAGGACTTTAGAAGTTAAGGATTTAAGCACTCTTGTGCTTAGAAAGTAAAGTAGAGAAAGAACCAAAATGGATGGAGAAGAGACTTTCTAAACACTCCTAATTAAGACACTCTTGACAATACATACAAAAGTCATGGTGGAACAAAATTTCCCAAGAAACAACCACTAGAGATAGTGTTGTTCTAGATGGCAACATTTGTCTTTAGAGAAGAAGAGGATTATAAAGATAGAAGCTAGTCCATCTATTAAAAGTGTATGTCTACATAACTCTTTGACCAAGAAATTGTACATGGACAAAATTTTATGAGAGATCTAATACCATTCCTTGACCCACACTATCAAAGATGACAAACCCTATTATAGAAGCTCTTGCAATAATTTCACACATTCCTTTGGTGCTTGGCACTCATACATAATGAGAGAGTGGATGCGAGCTTCTTGAGTTGGGGACTTTTTCTAGCACAAGTGATAGTAGAGCATAAACGAGATGTCTTTCAATTATCTAGGATTAATTATATGCATAAAAAAGACACATTCATCATTCCCTTTGATGCGCACAATATAGTACAAGAAGGAGCCATGGACTTGTGGCAAAAACATAAATCGCATGCTATAGAATTGCATATTTGTCCCATAGAAGATAATTTTGATTGTATCTACTACTACATATGTGACTTTTGAAGTCTCGGACCTAAAAGCCCAAGGAAGAGTCTCCCTTCTATCTATCCATTCAAATCTATAGCAACTAAATATGATGATTCATCATAGACATAAGTGGCATATTTCAATGAATTATAATTTAAAGATAAAGAAGCCTAAGTGTGTACCTATATCTAAACAATACTTGTCAATTGCACCACATTTGGAACATGTTTTACACTTTTATGTACATTGCATGATTGCCCTAATTCTTGCAATTGACATGTACAATCTACAACACATTGTCATGGTGTTCAATGAATGAGATGATGGCATTCTTGTAGCATTCACCATTTCTTGACAGTCACATGATGTTGATATTCTCCTCTGGTTTTAAAAAGGCTAAATGTTTATTGTTGGATGGTCCTCTTATACTAGACCTTGAATGCCATCATTATAGGCAATTCACATTCAAAATTAAACACTCTAGAGTAAGTGTTTGTATGCATTTTATCTTGTTTATATTATTCTCATATATGTGAGTTAGTATATTATTTTGCAAGCCATTTCCTTCATCACCTATTTTTATAATAAGATGATTATATGAATTAAAGTAAACAAATATGTCCCTCATAGCTCACAAATAATATCTACATACCAATAGTGAAAATGAAAGTCACTTGTAAAAACTCAAGAGCAATAGTCTCCAAACAATTTGAATGGCATTCCTCCATTCACCAAAGAAACAAAATGAGTCAACGATTTGAGTAGTGGCCAAATCTTCAACCAAGGAGTTTGCATGCCAAGACTAAAAGACAAATCCTTAAGATCGTCATTTTTATGCCACATGAAGACATTCTTGGGTTGCTTTTTAGTATAGATTTAATTCTACAATTTCAAAGGCACTAGTATGTCCATGTTATATTGCCATCTTCAACACACTCATAAAATCCACCTCCATTAGTTCATCAAAATTGATCTTTGATTTTTGTGGACTTCAACTTCAACCTTTTAGTCCAATTGCACTTGACCTCTTCATAAAATTTATTGCAATTATGAATCTCATTCTTAGCCCTATCTTCATCTATAATTATCTTTGATACAATTGACATTTGTGGTTGCTAGGTGGACTACCTCTACAGCATTACTTCCACTACTACAATGTGGGTCTCTAAAGAGCTACATTCTCACTAGATTCTAGTGGTAGTTGTGGTCTTCAACACCTAGGTTGCCTTTCAAGTCAACTAGGAGTAATTGGTCATATGAACTTATAATCTCTAAATCAAAAAGGGGTATTTTTTAGCTACTAGCCTATTCATTTGTCTGCCTATACCTAATAAACACTATATATTTTTTATGCATGTAGTTATCATGGTTGTTGATTCATTTATATTTAATTACAAATCATGAGGTTGGGCCAAATTTGAAAAGAGAGGGGGCCAACATTAAAATCAATACATCTAGTTTTACTTGATTGGTTGTTGTAGTTATAAATTATAATACATGCCCTCATAAGAATTCAAGAATGTGTAGGAGTGTTGGCCACTCTTTCTACAATATTGACCCTTTGTCAATCAATCGTAGTCATTGTACAACACACCAAATGTTTTCTAAATCTGAAAAATGTTGAAATTCATTTTTATATAGAAATTTCACCCAAAAAATTACCAAAAGTTGTTGTTCTACCAATTCAATAAACTAGATTACTTCAAAAAAATAGTGGAAGAAGTTATTGTGCAAAAATATTAGAAACTAGGTGAATTCAACTATAGGTTCCATTTTATTCAAAATGTGTAAATTAAAAATGAACCACTTACAAAGTGAAGTAGTTCCAATAGAATCCCTCTAATATTGCAAATTTTGATATTATAAATACTATAGGGTACATGATAATATACAATATTCAAAAATTAATAAAGTTACTACATTCTAAGAGAAATTCAGAATAGGAATTTTGAATTGGATATCGATATTAGAAAGGGTAAGTATGCAATGCCTATAGAGGGGGTTCGTGTTCACTATTCATGTATCAATATGCAATTTAGGGTTTTGCCAGTTCACCCTAAATTGTTTCAATCTTTCGTTACTATCATTAATAGCCCTATATTTTTATTTTATCTTTTGCACCTTGGAAACCCTTTGTGGCAAAACAATTCTCACTTTAGAATTCTCCCTTCTTGCTTTATAATGTATAACAATTATGGAGGGAATTCTATAATTTGTGGAGGTGAAGTTGGCAAAAATGGATTTAACTAGGGAGACACATTGGTCACAATTTTTTATGAGTTGAAGTAGTTCTTGATGTCCTTTCTCTAGCACAATCTAGAGCTCTTACACTAAATTTGTTGTTTTGTTATGTAAATCTCCCCCCTTCTATTGTGATAGCTCCACTAAAGGACTTGAAGGCAGAGGAGTCGTTTTATTTCCATGATGCATTTTTAGTCTTTCAGTACAAAATGAAGATTTATGGGATAGACTTGGTAGTCAATACTCTTCAATTTGGACATCACTAGAGATTGTTCATAAGTTTGGGCAAGTGCATTAAGAGGTTCTAGTCAAGTTTTGTAAATTATGCAATTTGGATTTTGTGTGCTTCATGTGGGCACATTGCACTAGGATTTTAGGAATTTAACCCCTAAAGGACCATTTGTCCCCTTGGGGGACAATTTGGGTCCAGGTAGGTTCTTGCTGTCTCAATTTTTAGTGATATTTTTTGGAATTTTTTGAGGTTGTGTATTTTTGCAAGAGCTTTGTGAAAATATATATTTTTTTTATTTTAATTGATGCCTAGGAACAAAAGTTATGGCATAATAAGCAAAAATGGAGTTCGGCTAGCAGCACAAAAAAAATCACAGAAAATCAAAATAATTTTTTTTCAAATTTTTTTCTCAAAGATTATATTTTTTTTCTACATTTGAAGCTTTGTTTCATTCAATTTGGACTAATAATGAGAAAGTTATGGACAATCTTAATTTTTCGGGCAATCTTAGCATCTTCTTGAAAAAATAACTTGTGGAATTCATTTTTTAATGCAATTTTTTAGAATTTTTCTAAAAACAATGCTAGGCAAGGTTAGATTCTCTTGGTAGAATAATCTCACGGTTGGGAATATTGTGATTCAATTCCATCTAAAAAATATTAACAATTTAGTTTTTTCTTCAATCTTGAACCCACTTCTTCTTAACATTTTTTTAATGAGTGAAAATTAAGTTCTTTTTTTCCGAATTTTTTTTGGTAGATTTTCAACTCAACTACTTAATATAAACAAGTATAAAATCAAAATCTCCAGTGCAAAAAATTTGAACTAAAAATATTCAAAGCCAAAAAATCTAGTCAAGCAAGGTGCAAAAAAACTTGTTTTCTTCACTTGAAATGCATTTATCTTGCAATCTGCATGGTCAAAGTTTCTGAAATTTTTTCCATGTATTCATATACTAGTCAAGTATAAGATCTTATGGTTGAATATGCAAAAAAGAACAATTTTTAATATTCTTTTCTCTTTGCAATAGAAATGACAGTTTTGAGTGTTTTTTGATAGGAAAATCACCTTGGTCCTTTAGGGGTTAAAGTACATGATTGTAGTTATTCTTGAAATTTCATGGAAGGGGTGCACAAGAGGCTTGGAGTTGTTCCAAATTCTATCATTCTTTCTATAGAGCTAGTTTTTTTCAAGGGGGGTTGAATTAATAGCTTATACTTTTATAAAGCTTTTTAGTTGAATGAAATATGAATGAAGATTATAAAATCACAAATGTTGATAGATGAATAATAAGAAAAAAAGATTTTGAATTTATTATGGTTGGTAGACTTTTGTCACTTGCTTAGAGGTTAAATTCCAATTCTATCAATCATATCCTTGAATGAAGCGACAATAGTATAGTTTTTTGGTGGTGAATATTTAGGATTTACAAAGGAAAACCTTGAACCCCAAAATAGTGAATGTTACAAAGAAGTTGACACTTTTGTGGAGATTTTTACAAATTTCTTGTGTGTCTAAGCTACCATTGAAGTACAATATTTCATAAATTTCCCTCTGCTATTATACTTCAATGGCATTGTTTATAGTGTTGCAAGGACTTTGCTATCATGGGTGGATTGGGAAAAAAATTATAATTAGGAAAGGATATGCAAAGTCTAAGATTTCTCTTTTATATTTAATTGTATCCCCAATATAATACATCTTTTAGAAAATTATATAAGATAATGATGCATTTAATTCCAAAGCTAAAAAATAATAGTCCCTCCATGGACGATCCTTTGAACTCAGTAAGGTGATTAATTTCACATGAAGTGCCTTCCTTGGGGTACAATATCTTTGAAAAAATTCAACCTTTTTATATCAAAGCTCTTCACTAGTAGATACATAAGTCACACATCCTATAGTTGGGGGATCATTGTACAAATAATTTTCTTTTAGATAATAGTAACTTCAATTATATGGTTAGAGAAACCATTGACAATGTGGTGGCTTCTTTAGAGAACAGTTGCCTATATACGAGTTGTTACTCTCTGAACGTAATAATATAAGCTCATAGATGTGAATCCACCTTAGCTTCATTTGCTCTCACAAGACCAATTGATTGGGCAATGCAAAAAACATAAACAGTTGGATCTCCAGCTATATCATAATTTCTCTAGGTTTGGCTTCTCGCTCTACAAATAGATTGATCACATTAGATATAAGCAACATCCAAAAGTTTCTGAAATTGCCCTTCAAAATTGCTATGATAGATAAAGACAAAACAAAAATTGACAATTCATGAAGAAAAGTGTTCAATTAGATTGGATCTTCAAATATAGTTTTCTTTTACTCTTATTAAGTGTAGGTTGTTTGATGCTTAAGGCTGATGTGCATGGTAGCTTATTTAATTAAGCCACTTGCAATATATGAATTGCTTGAGTGAATATTTTGCAATACCCACAACACAAGGACCAAATGTCCGTTTAAGGGATAATTGGAATTCAGGAAGGTGCTGATGATATAAAAAAAATAATGAATGGATGTTTCTAAAAATGTACCACAAGATGGAAACATTGATTTGTCCAAAGGATTTTTGGAAATGAAAAAAAAAATTATGATTGGATGTCCGGATCAAAAGTTATATTGCCCAAAATAATATGGGCAATTTAGGCAATTTAGGAATCTTTTACAAAATTCTTCATCTACTTTTGAAATTTGGCATGTATGTAACTAACACGACATTGAATGAAATTACAAAAAAGACTATTTTAATTGTATAAATCTCATTCCAAGAGGAATCAAAACTCTACTAATCCTTTTGAGCAAGTTACTTTGAATTTTTTTTGTCTAACTACAAATACTATTATCTTGAAATTTGTACTTTAAAAATTCTAGAATCTATTTTCATACATTCCAAATTTTTGTCTCTAAGTTTCGTTGCATAAGTTTCAAATTAAAGCTTCTTTTTTGCACAAAAAATCATCAAAAAATTTATTTTTCATTGCTAGTTTACATGCATGACTTCATATTGCAAGATGATATAGTGTAAGTTAGACATTTGATTTTCTTCTGAAATTTTGCATATCTGTACCTAACAAGATATAGTATTAGATAGTGTAAAACCTCAAATTTGTATAGAGCAAAAATTATACTCCAAGAGGGCTTGAAGTTTGTTGAACTTGTCGAACAAGAATGAAAAGAAGTATTTTTCCCCACGTCAAAGATTGTAATCTTTCAATCCATGTTGTCAAATGGAATGAAAATTTCAAGTACATTTTCATAATAGTCTATGATACTTTTGTACTACTAAAGTAAAAAAGAATGTTTTTATTTTCCATTTTGGTGAATGCCTTAAAATAGCAAGTTTTCAACAATTTCTCTTCGAAAGCACCCCAATCCTTTAGGGGTAAAATAAAAATGCTAAGGATTCTCCATGTGATCTTCTAGACCAAAGGAACACTCATAAAGAACTTATTGAATGAAAAAAAAGTCACCTAGGGTCTTTTCTTTTCATTTCTAATTATATATTTTTTCACCTAGAATATTCAAAGTAATTCCCAATCAATCTTCACTTGTACGTTTGGCCTATTATACCATGCTTTTGAACAATTAGTATCCACATCAAGAATAAAGTAGGAAAAATAAAAACATGAAATTTTTTATTAATTTTTTTTAAAAAACATTGAAGACAAACCCATCTAAAATTCAAAAAAATGAAAGGAATGTGACATTTTACCAATAAAATTTATTATGCATTTGATAAAGAATGTCTTATACCATAAACTAGTACAAACCTAAACTAGTTCAAATGGACCATTATGAAAAGAAGAACCCTACTTAATGGAGTATCACTTAAAATGTTGCAATATTCATTACATTTAGTGAGCCTCGTGCTATTGCCACAATCAAAATCAAAATCAATATAATTTTCTAAGTATTTATTTAGAAAAATTGTGAAATTCAATATCTTTCATATGTAGGTCCAAATGCCATGAATCAAAGTCCATGCACCCCTCCTTGCAAAGAACTTTCCAATGGTACCAAGTACGCAACCAAGGGATGCATGGTCCGAGAGATCTCACCATAACAAACAAACATACAAAACAAAAACAAAAACAAATCATTTAACCCCTAAATATCTAAGGTCTTTTTCAAGCTTCTTGAATTTGTTCTAAATTGAACAAAAAACCAATGACATATTGATAATTGTTATCAATTTTACTTATTTGAAACCAAATTCAAACTAGACATGTTAGAGATCACATGGGAAAACAACAACAATACCACTCATGGATTGAAAGATTATAATGTTTGTTTATGAAGGTGTTAAAACTGTGAAAGAGATTTGAAGTCTTTCAATATTCTTTTCACATGTCAAATCTAAAAAGTGGTCACCAAGAAAATATGAGGTTAAAGGGCATAACATACATAATCCCAATTAATTTACAATTTCTCAATATCTACTCTATAATTTTTTTAAATGAATTTCTAGTATAGTTTTTTCTCCAAGATCTAGTGTAGTTGAGGCTCATATTGAAGAGCCCTCAACACTAGAAAATCAAGATTTGCACTAGATACCCTTGCACAAAATCTTGAACAAAAAAAATCATAATAATTCATTTTCAAAATTAGATTTCTGATGCCAAAACTAGACTTTAGTAAGGAATTTTCAAAATAATTACTTAAGTACTAACTTGGTTAGGTATTATTTAACTTCAAAGTATTGTTGACACCAAAATTTGGTGCCTCAAACATTTAGGGGATTAGGTATAGACTAATGTGCCCTATGCCATGTCAACAAGCATCGGAATGTTAGAAGTGATGGATAAGCCTTCCTTAAATAAAAGTATAAATACTTTTCTAATCCCCTCACCGTAGGTCCAAATGCCATGAAACAAAGCTTGAGCACCCCTCCTTGTGGAGGACTTTCCAATAGTACCAAGAACATTACCAGGTCCAAATGCCACAAAACAAAGCTTGAGCACCCCTCCTTGTGGAGGACTTTCCAATAGTACCAAGAACATTACCAGGTCCAAATGCCACAAAACAAAGCTTGAGCACCCCTCCTTGTGGAGGACTTTCCAATAGTACCAAGAATATGACTAGGGATGCATGGTTCCAAAGATCTCACCATAACAAACAAAACAAAACAAAGCAAATAACATAACTTAACCCCTAAATGCCCAAGGCACCCAAGTGTGGTGTTTGGAAAACTTTCAAGTTAAGTAAAACCCAACCAAATTGCTATTATTATTAGTTTATATTTTTGGAGAATTCTTTTTGAAGTCTAGTTTTAGGATCAAAAAGCTGATCTTAAAAATAAAGGATTATGATTTTTCTATTGAAGATTATGTGCAAGGATACCCAATGCAATCTTGACTTCCCATAGTGTTGCAGGCTCTTGGAAATGAGCCTCAAATACACTAGATCTTGGAGGCAAAATCACATTAGAAGTTCATTTAAAAAAATCATAGAATAGATTTTGAAAAACCATAAATTGATTGGGGTTGTGCATGCTAGGCCCTATAACCTCATATTTTTTCAGTGACCAACTTTTTAGAGTTGAAATGCAAAAAGTGAATTAAAAAATTTTCTTAGTTTTTACACCCTCATGATCAAACATTATAATCTTTCAATCTATAAGTGATATTGTTATGTTTCCTTTTCCTATGTGATCTCTAACATGTCTAGTTTGAATTTGTACGGTTACAATTCAAAAGAAATTAGTACAACTTATGAAAATGTTGACTTTTAGTTCAATTTAGAGCAAATTTCAAGAAGCTCCAAACATGCCTTGGGCATTTAGGGGTTAAGGTATGGATTATGGATTATTTAAAGAAGCCCTCATAAGATATGACTGAATATGTCAAGAGCAAGGTGGTTCAGAAGAGGCAATCACCATCATGGGTTTCCCTCTTCTGCAATGTCAACCCCAACTCACTGACCAAAAATAAAATTTTCAAAGACAAGAAATGGAGCATAAATTCGCATCACCAATAGATTAATATTCATATAAAAAATGAAGACAATAGATTCACATACATATACATACCTCACCTAATACTAATAAGGGCATACTTTAATTGGATCTCTCAATTGAAAATACAAATGGAGGCTACCCATAGAAACTCTTCTGCAAAGGCACAAACTCCACAACCTACCCTACTCAAAATAGTCATGACCTAGGGTTGAGCCACCTTGAGTTAGAAGGGAAGTGAGATTTTGCACGGGTCATTCACCGCTTGCATCCGCTCAAGGACGAGCGAGGTGACTAATTTTCCCTCCCTTAACCACTCTTGAACATAGGGAAAATCCGTCAGGCTAAGATCATGCTTGCGAAGACCAGGTGGGAACAAACCATTATCCTCACAAAACTCAAAATCTATGCTTCATCATCTGTCACCAGAATCAGGTTCTATTTTCAAATTGTTCTCACCATAACTTAGGTCACGAACCTAAGTGAATAACTACTTTGAATATATCTCTACTGCAGAGTTTGGAGAGGAATCACTGACATAATACAACCATAGGTGCTTGTGTTGAAGCTTAAGAAAAAACCAAGGAACAATACAATGAGCCAGTGCTCGAGGTACTGCCCACTAAAATGGGTGAAAGAAAACTAGGTTGCAAGTGCAAGTATATTTGGAAAATTGTATATAATCTAAAAGTCGTCCAAGGCAGCCACTCCGGGAAGGACCTTGCCTTCCAACAACTCCAAACTGGCACCACCTCCAGTGGACACATGGCTCATTTGGTCAGCCAGACCGGCCTTTTCTACAGCGGCAACGGAGTCACCTCCACCAATGATGGTAATAGCTCCCTCCTTTGTCAATCCTGCCAGAGTCTTGGCTACTGAGTCTGTGCCCTTAGCGAACTTGTCGAACTCAAACACTCCCATGGGTCCGTTCCACAGCACAGTCTGTAACAGACATAAGCATCACATATGAGAGGCACTTCGGGAGACATCCTTGTTTTCATTACACCTTAACCGACGAAACTTCACATGCCAGAACAGAACAAGAGAACAAATGACAGTTCACATTCTAACGCGGGGACACACCTCTACAACTCTATATTCGTCTCAAAAGACGGCCCATTTGATCGATTTAGCTATTGATGGTAAGTTAAGGTCCAGTTAATTGAACATCAGATCAAGGTTAAAATAATGATTATGATAAATAATCGATAACTACGGTATGTCAAGTTCATATTCGTGTCCTGTAACTGAATACTTGCCAAAGAAATATCCAGTTACTGCCAATGACACCAACATGACACCAACATTGAGTTAACACCATTTCCATATTACTTTTTTATTCCAATTTGAATTTTTCAGAAACTATTAAACTTGTAATTCTTGAGGCCCTTTAAAGGCAAAATCTTGAACGCTTAATACAGCCTACATTTCCAATTGAATCTCTTGATATGAGCACAAGAAGTAACACCATGACATTTACGGTTATCTCCGCTTCTGCTAAAAACATCATACCACTACGAACATTTCTGTATTACTAAGATTTTTACAAAGAAATTAATTAAGGAGATTAAATAAATTCACCTTGATGTAATTAACTATTAATGCAATGAAATTACAAAGTGAAAGTAAATAAAATATGTAGATTATTATATGGGGAAAATACCAAATTTTTGAAATGTATGTTTAATGTAGGAAACTAATGAAGTTGACCAAGTTGACTAATCAGTACATGATTTGTAATTTCAGAGATATAACTAACGCTAGTTTGACTTCAATTATGAACTATGTCAATCTAATGGGGGATCTCTTGAGCTGTTGATTGTTAGTCTCCTCTTTGCAAATAATCTATCAGACGAAATGTAATATTTGCAAGTTGTGTTAGTAGACAAGACAATGCACGATGGTCTAAAAGATCACCTTGGCACCCTTTAACGCATCCTGGAATTGCGTGATAGCATCTGGACCAATGTCCAGTCCCATCCATCCTGAGATTACAAGCACACCAAGTGATCAGTACAAAGTACCTTAAAAGTACGTCACCTGCAGCTGATTAGGAGTTTCAAAACAGTTCCCAGCACCGGCAGCTAGCTTGTCGATAGAAGATATACACAACAATTTCGCTATAATACAGCCTCAATTAACTACTGCGCAATCCCAGATGAAGTTAGCATTACGGTACAGACAATGTAAGCAGACCCATTGCAGTTCGGTCGTTACATACCATCAGGGATGCTTGAGGAGCTGCATATCTGAGTGTTGGCATCAGCGGCAAACTTGTCAGCCGCAATCACATCAACAGGAAGTATGAGCTCAACACCCTTCTCCTTTGCAAGAGCCACCAGACTCTTAGCCAAGTCGATCTTGTCGTCCTCCACAAGGGAGCTGCCCACACTCTGGCCATCAGCCTTGAAGAAGGTGAAGATCATGCCTCCTCCCAGGATGACCTTGTCGCACACACTCATCAAAGACTCAATCACGGTGATCTTTGATGACACCTTGCTGCCTCCGACCTGAAATAAGCACAACAAAGTCCATAATCAGTAAAAACATGCATGCGAGAAAGACGTGGAAATGAACTTCAATGACAAGAGGAGCTCGCCATGCTGTTGTATAGTTATTCTAAATGAGGCAATAAGACGTTAGAAATAACTTACAATGGCAACAAAGGGCTTGGCAGGGCTCTTGACGGCACCAGCCAAGTATGTCAACTCCTTCTCAAGCAGAAGTCCAGCCACCTTCCTGGGCACAAACTCTGCAATTCCAGCTGTGGATGAGTGAGCACGGTGAGCGGTACCGAAGGCATCGTTGACGAAGAAGTCGATGTTCTTGGCAAGCTTCTTGGAGAATTCCACATCGTTCTTCTCCTCTTCCTTGTGGAACCGAACGTTCTCCAGAAGAAGAACTTGTCCTCCCTGCCCGAAAATGTGAGTCATGTCAGAGTGAACAGATAAATCAGAGAACCGATTGAGAGAAAATGCTTGGAATGTGTTCTTCGATTGAGTTCATTCCAGAAGGCCAAGGTCCAATGTGCTTTTCCTTTCATATGAACTCAAGTGATGTCGTGCAAGTGTTCGACCTTGCTAACATTGTTACTGTGACTCACATTTCCCTCTTCAAGTCAAAATCAAATTTGACACTTAACGAGTGTATCTCGTTACATTCACCTTCTCCCAACTCATTGACATCTGAAATTTAATTCGTCCTAACTCATTCTGGAGATGATCGCTGGGGCGAGTGCTACTGAGGGGACACCCCCACCCCCACCCACCCTGAATTGTCCCCCTCCGATACATTCTCTACAACGACCATACATTGGATGTTTCTCCTGAGCAGCACTCTACCCGAAAAAAGCTTCGCTTCTGGACAAAAGAGCACTGTGGACATCGCAGACTAGATAAAAAATCTTATATGCAGTTCAAGTTCACGATCAAAGAAATACCCTGCAGACACTCTAATTGGTCATTCAGACACAAGATGTGACACACACCTTCAATGCGCCAATTTTGGCCTCCACCTCGGGTCCAATACTGTCAGGTGCCAACTCCACAGTCTGGCCAAGCAGCTCAGACAACCTCGCTGAACCAAAACCACAGAAACTGAGAACATGAAATTTCATAAATCATGAGACAAATCCCAACCAAGTACGCTTCCAACCGAACGACCTCCAATGCACATGGTCTAGCCTAAATGCACCCAGCGTGCAACAATTCCAAACACTCCTCCATCTCAGCACGCGAAAGATTCACAAATTGGGGTAAAAATCTGAAACCACAGCAACAATTGAGCGGACATACCAGCGACAGGCTTCAAGCTGAACTTGGCCTCGGGGCCCTTCTTCGGCCGTCCCAAGTGACTGGCAAGCACCACCTTGGCGCCGGCCTTGATGAGCACCTCGATGGTGGGCACCGAGGCGCGGATGCGCGTGTCGTCGGTGATTACGAGGTCGCTGTTCAAGGGTACGTTCAAATCAGCGCGCACGAACACGGTCTTGCCTTCGAATTCGCTAGGGGGGATGTCATTGATGTTGGCCTTGCGAGCCACGACCTTGGGGACAGTGGCCGTGGTTTGTCCAGCATCGGCACGGATCGATCGCAGCCTGTGTTGCTGGACGGGCACGGAGGTCGTGGTGAGAGAAGTCTTCAAGCGAAGGCTCTTGCCCACGAACGCCGACGACACAGAGCGTCTCTGCAGGGGAGCCGGGGTCGTGGCTACTCGCGAGGCCACGCCCGTCGCGGCCACTGCGGATCCCATCGCCAGAGTCTCCATCGTTCAAATCTCTGTCGAATGTTCACAACCCAAAATCAACCAAACGCCTGGTAACCATATCCCAAACGAAGGCTCTCTCGAACAAGAACTGGCAACCACTCACAACCAAACCTCCCCGCATTCTCATCACGAATCCGGGAGCCATTTCGAAAACTCACCATAATCTCCAAATCTCCAACCATCACCAACTACTACAAATTCCACAATCTTCCAAACACATCACATTCTTACAACACTGTAGCCTTGACGCACCCCTATAAAATCTCCCCTTGCTCAATCCCCGACAGGAAACTGAAGTCGAAACCGTTACCGACGACACAAAACAGCACTACAAAGAAACATGGGCAAAGTGGCAAACCCCCCAAAATAGACTAAAACCCAGTCTGAAGCTTACACCAAAAGAATGCGGGTACCCTAACTTACATTGTGAAACCCCGTACCTGACAACCGAGTAGCAACAGCGATGCGAAGTGCTCAGAAGCAGAACAGGTGTCGACCTCGGGAAGAATGGGGTAGTGACGAGCACATCTACGCAGCGCTATACGTTATGATTCGCGATGAGGGCCGAATTGGGTGCATTTGGGATGTGGATTTGGGATGGCGAGAAGAGCAGCAGCCGCTGGTTCCTGATCGTGGGGATCGTTGCGACGATCGTTCCCGGGAGAGCATTTGCTGGCCTACAGTTGCGGATAGCGGGCCCGCCATCGCTTCCCGTGATGGAGGCATGTGGACAGGAGCTATTTTTTGAAGTTTGGATGAGCGAGTGCGCGCAGGCTGCCGTGACTTTTTTTCAATTGCGGATCATGATTGGTCTTTGACTCATTTGTTGAGAGAAATTCTCCCAGCCAGAGATATCATTGTGGTTGCATGATTTTGCGGGGAAGGACTGAGGTCATGTTTCAACGGTTGGGGTACAGAGTTTCAGGATCGATGGACGGCCTATATGACCCTGTGCTGCCGGTCCCTCGGAGGGATTCCAGGAATGGTAGGCCATTGGCCCATCGTCTGTTTCACCAGCATCGCTCTTGATCTATAAGAACAGGGATATTTTATTTATTTATTTTGGGCAGTGAAGAAAGCGATCTTTGTTGGAGTGATGCATGTATGTAAATGGATGAAACGTGAAAATGAAGGTGAAACTTAAATTATTCAGTCAAAGGGTGAACATTCATCCCCCGAAGAGTAATATTGAACTTAGAATATGTCGCAAATCAATAATTTTATCCACTTAAAATGTAGGATATATTGCCTATGGTCCAGTTGCCATTGGACCTCTAACGGCTAGAAGGGGGCAGGAAGAGTATGTTGGAGTTGTTCTTCTAGATCAAGCTCTCCATTAGGAATTGGATGGCTAGGAGGTATACCATCAAGGTAGTTGTAGCTTGGACTTGTAGCACTAGGCAAGGTTTAATTAGGAATTACCATTTCGTGAGCTTGGTAAATGTTGTTGACAAGAAGGCTTTAGGAAATATTGTTTTCATTCTAGTTAACATGGGCGGGTAACTTTTGTGATATCATACTCATGCTTGCACATTTCATAAAGAAAGTGGAAGGATTGTAGCACCAATTTTTGGTTTTTTTCTTCAAAAGAAGGGTCTCTAGTTCACACTCTAGCCCCTCTAGGTCTTCATTTTCAATTTGTAGGGACCGGAGGCTAGAGGGGTGGATGAATACCTTGCCAGACCCGATGGTTCAATGGAACCCCTCTCGATGCCCGACAATCTGATGTTTGATGGCTCAATGGCAACAACCTCTAACATTCCTTCAAAAAAATTGTATCGCTATTGAACAAAACATCACTTATTAAACCTATTGCTTTGTATTAATAAAAGCATCTCCATCTGTGATGTAAAATGCAAGGGACTAGTGGGAATATTAGATTATTTGTTAGAGCATCTCTATCAATACATCACCTAAAGCAATGGTGTTTCATAGATGAAAATAACACAATTAATTATTTTCTTTGGCATGGTAAAAATTGCATATTATTTGAGGTAGATAACTCCAAAAAATACTACTTTTTCATTTACAAATAGTTCATTGGATTAGAGATTTTTGGGAGGATTAGGAGAGCAACTTGAGGCAATTAGCTTTGCACACAATGCCGCTTTGAGCTCAACTTCTCCCTCTTAGACAACCTTACAAAGAAGTGTCCCCCAATTCAATCCTTGTTGATCCACAACAATCTCCCAAAGGCAACGAAAATTTTAAAGTAGTTCAACCATATTTGACACTTGTAGGGAGGAGTGACAAAAAAACATAGAGAGCCATTCATGGCAACTCCCATAATTCTCAATAGAAGACTTGAGAGGTATAAAATGTCCTTTTAAGGGTTAATATGGTGAATTGCACAGGTAGAGCAAACATGTGACTTACTCTTTTGACAAGCAACCAGGAGTTTTGACACGACAAATTTTCACTGAATAGGTGGAGATGCTTGTACCTCATTCAAGCAACTGGTTACATTAACTTCCAACCAGTCGTTGGTATCCAAAAGCAAAGGAAATCTCCATCGTTTATTGTACCAATATACCTTTTGTTTTAGTACAAATATAATATTTGGCAGGGAAGCATTTGAGCATGGTAGGGTTTAGGGTCAACATCAAATTCTATTACTTAAAAGCTGTTCAATTCAGCTGATGGACATAGAGAGCCAAAATTACAAGTAGACGTTATCTTTTACTTGAAGGAAAATGAACCTGCTCTCAACCTGCAGCCTTGAGAACTGCTTTACCATAAGTTACCTGCAGCGACAGGTCAATCCAAGGTATAAAATAATCCTCACCTGTTCCAGTCCAGAAAATAACAATGTTGGAAAAGGTTGCCATTTAGTCACCTCCAAGACTCCGAGCACCATTTCGTACTTGATGTAAATCACGGACAAGTTCTGCCTCAAATAATGATTATTATACATGCTCATCACACGATCAGATCAGCGATGTGGATCACGTCCACCAGGTCCACGTCTCCAGCACAAAATGCCCATGAATTAAAAAAGACCGTTGCAGTAAAAGATTCGACACAATCAGGAACAATTCGGCTAACGTTACCATTCAGTAAACTGCGTAACTACAGAAGTAGTCCCACTTCCCGGGTCGGGCTTGCCGATAAAGTGGGGACCTGGACAGAAGTGACAGAAGCAATGCAACCCAGGTTCGACTGAATGGGTTCGACTAAATGAAAATAAAATCAGGACATATTCCAACTGAATGAGTTCACAAACAAAGAAACCAACATCAAGAGCATTGGACCATCGAAAGCCAGGCTAGATAGAACCCTGGTAAACGCTCAGATTCTTAAAAAAATGTGTCTCCAATTCACTGTTGCATTTCTCAGAAGCCTGAGAGAACATCTACAAAGACTTCCATCTATCAATACATGCAAGGAGGCAGCACCACAATCTTCGGTATACTCCCTCACTAGGGGTGCGAGCACCTAGAAGTTATTATCCAGCTAGAGGGGACACGTAGGTCGCCCCCGAAACAACAGTGTCATCATGATAATCTAAAGACCTTCTCTGTTCAACTTGACTCATAAAGGCGTGAGCTATTACCTAATGTGTAAAACACTTGTTTGTCATCATTACCATGATGCATTAGCTGTGCGCAGCCATTGAGATACAAGCATGAGTCAAATTTGAGCACGAACACTTCAAGGCAGCGTGACAGAAACTTCCTTGCGATCAGCTCCATACGACTGTACATGCAGAACCAGAGGAATCAGCACTCAACAACCAAACGTACCCAAACAAAAATACCTAAAATGTACGGAGCATAACAGGACCTTTTCCCAACATATCAGCTATCATCTAGTTAGGAATCTGCTGCCAGGTCACTTACTGCCCTCCCCTCAATTGGTCGCCATAGAAAAGATAACACAAGCTGGTTCGAATTGACAGAAAGCAATGAACTGACATCTCCAAATAACTGGCTACATTCACGAACGCAAAATGCAACAACAGAAGCTTACTTGAGCTCCATAACTCTTCACGTAGATGTGAGAAAAGAGCTCCTCTGAATCCGGCGCGGGACTCTCCTGCACGTGAACATTCCAAGAAAACCTTCAACGTCAGCATGCTAAGCACATCATATATCTCTGTAACAGCAGAATTGCTTACCACATCCCCCAAAACACTACAGAAACATGAGGCACGAACCACAAGTAGGCCCGCAACATCAGAACTACTATTACAAACCTTGGCCTTGGCAAGAGCATCTTCTACTTCTTTCTTGGCCTCCTTCTCGATTGTCTGCACAGCTCACATTATACTTGCTTAGACAACTCAAACTCAATAGAAATCATATCGTTGAAAGTAAAGTATCAAGAAACAAAACCTCGAGCTCAACTGTCCAAACTTGAGAAAACAAACAAAGGAAATGAGAAGTCCCACCTTCAGCTCCGCAACTGTAGCAATCTCGTGGGACAACAAAAGTTTCCTAATTCTTTCGATGGGGTCCCGCTCCTGTAAATAGGCATCACAGAGTTAAGTTCCACAAAGTCGGCCATGTTCATGCCCACACGACAGCATAATTCAGCGTCAAGGAACAAGCATCAACTTTCACAAAACCAGGCTCAACGGGAACCGTACCTGACGAACACCTGAGATCTCGTCACGAGTTCGGTATGTGCTGCCTGGGTCAGACATAGAGTGACCGTGGTACCTATATGTGTCCATCTCCAATACCTTCATGCCACAAACATTCTTCAGAGAAGGGAACAAACTAAAACACAATCCTTACACCGACGCAACCTCCATTTAGTCTTTCACTATTAGCAGATAAGATAAAACCCTGGGAATGAAAGAAATTAGGTTGGACATTACCCCTAAGTTTTAAATAGACGTCGATCAACTCACCATGGGACCATTTTTCAAAGCATATTCCTTGGCAAACTTCACGGCCTGCTTCACAGCCAAGCAGTCCATGCCATCGATCTGACCGAAGAATAAGTGCACCCATCGTCAATGCGCATATATACATAAGATTGAATGTGAGAATGAAATTAACCTAGTTCCCAGAACGGTCCCTCACATATTCGGCCCAGGAAAAGAAACCTACTGAGGCAGCAGTAGAAGAGCAAGTTCCAAATGCATGACCTATGCCGCAATGAAAAAAAGAACAAATTCTACTGCACCTGAGACAAGATAGTGAATTTTAAAAACAAAGAGTCAAATCCAACCTTCAAACCAGGGACATAGTCCCCACGCTTGTAGTACTCGGGACTCTTGGCTGATCGCCACTCTGCGGTACCCATTCCGTCTAGCACAAACATAACCAATTCATAATCAATAACAGTCTCTCATTGCTAAAATGAGACACAGACCTGTACAAACGTAGTTTGAACTTTAGAAATATGTCGGAGAATGAAAACATTGACGATGGTAGATAATCACACAAGACACCTGGAGATTTCAAAAATTAAAACCTAAACTAGTCCACTACCCATAGCGGACGAGCAAATCGACAACAATTGAGATGGATTCATCACGACCTGGATCCATCCCCACAGTATTATTCAAGATGACATTCTCGGACTTAACATACTACATCGGTACTAAACCAACTCGGAACTTACGATTTCTCCGTTGAAATCATTACTACCAAGTACCACCAGCACGTGGTCAGTACTGCAAGCCCAAACACCAAATTTATCCAAAAAGTCCGTTTCCATAACATCAGGAACATTTGAAACGAAAGGCTTAAAATAGACAAATAGCCAATTCACGACACCCATTGCCGTCCAGCCTCCAACTTGTAACAACTACTCTCCGACCTACTGGTCTCGATAGCTGTCTTCTACATTTTGTCATTGCTGTATCCGGACCAATGGCGGTAACCAATCCGGAGAAGAATTAAGTGATTCTCAGACCCAAACACGGCCATTTCCCAACAATCAGACTCCGATCCATCCCAAATTCGATCCCTCGCAACCCATTTACAATGCTTCCCCAGCAGCAAAAAAAAATCCCATTAGTAATCCCATTCCTCCATCCATCGACCGTTTGATTCAGGGTTTCGGGGGCCAATTCAAATGCGAGTACAAAAGAGAAAAAAGAAAGAAAACCTATTTTGCCATTCCCGTCTCCGCCCAGATCAGGCCAATTAAACCAACAAATCTTAAACCCTGGCGTAACCGATTCCAATACGACAACTCCGATCTATCTCATTACGATCCCTCGCAATCACACCGCGATGCTTCCCAGTAGAAATTACCGCCCACTGTCCCTCCCATTCCTCCGTCGACCGACCGATCGATCGAGTTAGGGTTTTGATGGCCAATTCAGTCGCGGATGAAAAGCAGACAGGAAGAGTTTGAAAAAGAGACTACGGCAATGTACTCACAGTGGTTGTTCTCGCAGACGTAGATGATTGGCAGGTCCCAGAGCGCAGAGATGTTCATGGCCTCGAACAGCTGACCCTGATTGGCAGCGCCATCACCATAGAGCGCCATCGTCACGCCATCCACTTTCAGATACTTCTGCGCGAACGCCAGCCCGGCTCCCAGCGGCGTCTGAGCGCCCACGATGCCATTCCCCCCATAAAATCCGCCCTTCTTGTTGTACATATGCATGGATCCCCCCTTCCCGAGAGAGCACCCTTCTTTCCGCCCCATGAGCTCCGCGAAAACCTCAAATACCGTCCCCCCGCGGCCCAGGTGCGTGCAGTGGTCACGGTACGCCGTGATAATGCAATCCTTGTCATTCAACGCAGCCTCCATGCCCACGCACACGGCCTCCTGACCATCGTAGAGGTGGCAGAACCCGCGGATGAACTTGGATTTGTACAGACTGTCGGCCGCGATCTCCATACGACGCATCACGAACATGGTCTTAAAGAATCCCAGAAGCTCCTGCGCCGATGTCTCCACCGTGAGCGAAGGCGATTCCACATTATGCGCCTTGAACGGCACGGGAATGTCCAGCGTGATCGGCTCCGCGGTCGTGCTTAGCGCCCGAGACACGGGCACCACCACCCTCGGCGCATTGCGCAGCAAATTGCTAGTGCGACGCCACGCTTGCTGCATCGCCATAGCTGCGAAATCCAACAGCCAAATGCGACCACAAGGGAAATGCGCACAAACCCTAGTGGTGCTTGTGACGATATGCACGAGAGAGAAGGTCTTCAACTGACAAGGGCTAAGATCTTTCGCGAAATGCTCTGCCCTTTCAAGAAAAACACACGCGAGGACCCGTTTAGCCGGCGTTCGTTGATTCTCTCCAACCTTCGTTGAACGTGAGAGTCCACTGGCCCTTCTCCGTTAGAGTCTAAAGCTGGCCCCCTTGGGTTGACCCCCGTCTTACCCTTTCCCTTTCCTTTCTAGGGATATTTGTATACAAATCCATGTGCACAAATCCTGTAACTGTAACTGTAGGGCAAAAAGTTTGGTGGAAAATAATTCTAAAAATGGAATTCAATTTATTAAGGGAATTATTATTATTTTAGATTGAATTTTAGATTGAATGCAAAAAAAAAGAATCTTTGTAATATTTCTATTTATTAGCATTTGCCAAACTATGTTTTGTGAAAAAATTAAAATTCTAGAGGGATGTGCCAATCTTACCCTTCACTTATGGTACCTCTTTGTATATATTTGCATGTAAAATGGAATCTTAGAATAAACTCAAGGTGATTTTTCTTATGCTAATGAGCCAAGCTTGTGTTGGTGAAAATCTATTTTGAGTAAGCTAAGAAAATGATTAGTAGACGAGACTAGCCACTAGAAGACAAACAATTGATAAAAATTGATCATGTGTAGATTTTCTTATGAGTCATTTCCTTGGTCTATGCAAACTAAGTTTTGAATTATCTTAATGATGAGTAATAGAGGTGCATGTGCTTTACTACAATCTATTTTATAAAGCAAACATAGCTACAATTGTATAATTAAATGTAAATATAATATAAAATATGCATATATTTTATATGCGGAATGTGTGTATCTGCCTTCTAAATTCAAGATTTTTGTTGAATTATAATACTAGATATAATATACTACTCCCTCCGTTTGGAAATAGTGTATCCATTCTCATTGTTGATTGCATTGAGAATGGATACACTATTTCCAAACGGAGGTAGTACAATATTATTTAATCTTTTATAGTCAAGAGGTCTATTGCCCAAATGTTGAACTCTTAGAGTATCATGTGTGGTGCCAATTGGGCTATGAGAATCTAATAAAAAATTCGACAATTGAATCCAAGTCCAGAGAAGTTCACCACTTACTTATATTTTTTGGAGTAGATCGGATATTATTTTCAATGTCCAATTCATTTCTATTGGGGCATCATCTATTTTTCAACTAATTAGTATAGTCAAAGGTATTTGGAATATGGTAGTTTCATATATTCCTCAAATGAATAAATAAATCCCAAGAACAAGTGTTTGTGTCTCTTTGCGCTTACCAATCTAATGTATCAAAATTCAAAAAGCAAGTACAAAAAGCTCTCATGTGATCATTGTACATAGTCTCATTGCAAAATATGCTTGCCTTTATATTTCTTTACTTCTAAACCATCATTTGTTTTCATCACATATTGCATGACATTTCTTCCTATTGGAACTAGATAAGGCCACATATATGACATCCACTTCACGCCTTGAAAGTGACTAAGGACATTGTGGGAATAGCCTCTTAAGTGCTCTCAATGGTGGGAGTGATGCCCGTGATGCGAACTAAACAAAGTGGGTTTTTTGCACAATGCCTTGTCATGCACTCACACACCACAAAGACCTACAAGCCATGATTCCACCTTTGATATTTACCTAACACAAATTCAAACATAGACAACTACAAGGATGCACAGTTCATAAATGGACACTATCATACAATGCATAGTGGTACTTTCTTCCAAAAACATAAAGGATTATGCCAACAATCAGTGTTGGTTACTAATATAGTTCATTGTCCCTGCAATCAATGTAAATTGGTCCTCTATTTGGCACAAAACTACACTATGTCTAACCACTTCCTACAACAAAGCCAAAATAAGTGGAGCAACTCCATAGTTCTTTTGCAATAGAGCATTATGGACCTTTGCTTAGATTGCTTAACAATGTTGTAGCAACTATGCGCTTTTTTCACTTCTTCATCGCTCTCATATTAAGATCTTATCATTGGTGGTCTTTTCTCTTTTTCACTACTACCACTTTGATTCACATACTTATAATGTATAGCATCTAGGGCATAGGAACACTAGCCAAGAGGAAGCAATCAACAATCTCAACAAAGGATGCAAACAATATTGCTCATATTTCACATGGGAATGCTAGTATGTAAGCATATGAGCATGCGCGTATGAGCTTGTGAGCCTGCGAGTCTATATTTTTTTTTCCATTTAGGGTATGTAAATCCATTGGGGATCTATGACCATGGAATTAGATGTAAGAATGTACAATCCAAATGAACAACAAATGAATATGCTACTATGCAATTTTGTACCAAAAATTTGAAGCAATATAGTTCCAAAAAATGAGATATAGTCAAAATAAATAGTGTGTAAGCAAACACACGATAAAAATAGGTATAGCGGTTTAGGACGTCTCACTATGAAGCACATAGATGTAAAATTGCAATACATCATAACACTATCATAGGGGCGACATTTATAAAGTCTAAAATAGAAAGGGCAACAAAAGTCGGCAATATAGGCTAGACAAAAATTTGGTGACAAGCAAAGGCTATAAACATTACAAGCACAAAATCATGAACAATGATTTTGAATGATTAAGTGTAGTCTTCATCATGGGACTTCTTGTAAATTGAAATGATGAAAATGGTCCAACTATTTATTTTTATTTTTATAACTATACTTCTAAATCAAAAAAAATTTATCATAGACATTGAAAATTTAAAACAAACATAGTAGTCATATATGATACACCTAATAAATGTGTTAATTTCTAATGGCTTAAACAACTATATTTCTAGTTGATGCCCTCTTTTTAAGCTATCCTATTTCAAATTTTATTTTTTCTAAAAATAAAAATCATTTAAAAAAAATTTAGACTATACAATGAATTGAATGGTAGTAGTTTAGGTGGATTTCAAGTTAAACTTTGCTTTGTGGTATTTTATGAATTTAAGTGTTGTAGTGCAATTCAAGGCTCATGATTTATTGTTCAATTTGGACATAGGTTGAAGTCTTAGGCCATCAAATGGAATGTTGCCACATCATACATGGACGAATCCAATTTGAAAAACAAAACAAGAGAATAAAAATAATTGCACTTGATGACAAATGTTATACATAGTAGAGCAAGATAATGTTAATTCAAATTAATAAGAAGAACAAATAAAAGACTTCAAAATTGAAAAGAAATATGAAATGAACCTTGTATAATACTCTTGAGTTTAAAGCCTCAATAGTCAAAGTAAACTGAGTTCTTTGTTTTGACTTATTTTTGGCTTCAGCTCTAGCAAGATCTTTTTTGGACACAAGTTTTTAAAAATATGAGAGTGGTTGCCTCATTATACTTTGAATGCAATAAAGTTTGTAAACAAGATTTATAGACATATGAAATTTTTTGTTTTTTACTTTCTCTTAGCAAAACAAGATTTACTATGTTAAAATATGTGAAGTGAACATACATCGAAAAAATGGTAGAATAGTGACAATTACAATGGTTCTAACCAAATAAGCTTTAGATACTAAAAAGTCAAATGAAATGAAAATTGATAAAGAAATTGAAGGCATTACCAATTGACTTTATGAAATGTTATCAACACAATTGCAACGTCACCTTTGAACTTCAAAACAATACTTTCAACCACATAATACTACATGAAGTCATATGCTTGATCTAAATTGATAATAGGCAATTATGCTTGCAAACAATGTTTGCCATCCCATACTATAAATATCTTGTCATGGAAAACTTTGAGATCTTCATCATTTTTCAATTCTTTCTAAAATGCAGTATATGCTTGCACAATATTGACACTCTATGATTTAATAATATCATCAATGACATTGGTTGTTTTCTCCTCACTATTTACCAATGCCGCTTAGAAAACTCCATTTCTTTCCACGTAACTACAAGTAACAAAGCATGAAACTAGATCTAGGACATCATTCTTTTTAAAAAGGCATTATAACTTGCAAAAAAATCATACGACATAAAGGAATATTGATTTTTGCTTTTGCCCTTGGTTGATACTTCAACTGCTCGAGACAAGAAGAAGTGTTCATACTTCATAATCTCTTTCTTTAAAAAGACATGCAATTGTAATTATTAATGATCTTCAGAAGATGTTGAAGTTCAATATTTAATTTTTGTGCTTATAGATTTCATTGTGTCAATATCTTTGGAATGACATTTAAATCCAGATTAGAAAAAGTTCTCATTTGTGTATATGTATTGTATAATATGTAATTTAACACAACAACTATTAATGGCTATGCATTAGAAAGGCAAGAAAATTTCAGCATTTAATCAAATCTCCAGCATATGTTGGAAGCAAATCTAAATAAAAAAAATTGTGTTCATTAATGTCTATGCACTAAGAAGGCAAGAAAATTTCAGCATTTGATCAAATTCCTAAAATATGTTGGAAGCAAACACAAATACAAAAATGTGGTCATTAACAAATATGCATTAGGAAAGCAAGAAACTTTTTGGATTACATTTACAAAGAAAAATGACTAGTGTAATACAAATAATGAAATGTGAATCACATCCAATTTAAACAACTATATTTGTATTGAATGAGGTTGAAAAATAGCTTAGCCATTAATGGCTGACAAATAGTAACCAACAACTTAAATTGGCCAAACTTTCTTAGAACCTAAAACAAATGTAAAGGTCCAATACTTAATACCTAGACTTTAAAAAATGAATCTCATTCAAACTAAATCAAGACTTGAAAAAAGTTATAGTTTATGTATATATAATGTAGAATATGTAACTCAGCATAGTAACTGCTAATGGCTATCCACTGAGAAGGCTAAAAAAATTGTAGCATTTGACCAAATTCTAGCATATAGTGAAAATAAACTCAAATCCAAAAAAGCATAGCTGTTAACGACTACCCATTAGATGGACTTAAAAAAATTATAGCATTTAACCAATTCCTATTACATATTGGAAGTACCCCTTAGTACATGGCCGTTAACGGCTGTGTGCTATAAAGGCCAAGAAAAAATAACATTTGAACAAATCCTTAGCAGATGTTGACAAGAAATTTGAAATTTTGAATCCCCAAAAGTATGGCCGTTAACGGCTACCTATTGAGAAGGCAAAAAAGGAAAGCATTTGAATCCTAAGAAGCATGGCCGTTAATGGCTAGCCATTAGGAAGGCAAAAAAATGAAAGCATTTGAATTCCAAGAAGCATGGCCGTTAACGGCTAGCCATTGGGAAGATAAAAATATGAAAACATTTGAATCCCAAGAAGCATAGTCGTTAACGGCTGGCCATTGGGAAGGCAAAAAAATGAAAGCATTTGAATCCCAAGAAGCGTGGCCATAACGCCAAGCCATTAGGAAGATAAAAATATGAAAGCATCTGAATCCCCCAAAGCCTAGCCGTTAATGGTTGCCCATTGGGAAGGCAAAAAAAGGAAAACATTTGAAGCCCAAGAAACATGGCTGTTAACGGCTGCCCATTGAAAAAGCAAAAAAAAAGGATTTTTTTTACCAAATCATAGCCTACCTTGTACCATATAGTACAATGTTTTATCTATTGCTAGATATTTAAATCCAAAATAAACTTCAACATTTTATAATACCCTTTTTCAATACTATAAGCATTAAAATCAAAGTAATGGATAATCACCCCCACTTCAATTTGGAAGTCACTTATTGTAAGTTTGAGTGATTGAGAAGAGAAGCTCTTTATACAAATGGGGTGGTAGGAGGTATAACAACCCATGTGGGATATCTAAATTAGGATTACTAAGAGCTCTACCACTCATATCTAATTAAGTCAAAAGGAAGAATTGTGTTCAAATGTAGAACTTTGGACCTAATTTTGGCATAGTAGAATAACTTATTCTAAAAAACTTTGAATTAAAAAAAGTTGGAAACCAAGTTAAATTTCATTGACAAAAATCCATTTGAGATTTCAAAATTTTATTCAAAAGTTATGGACAAAATTCAACGAGGGGTTAGATTGTTAAAAGGGACATTTTTTTTAACATTTTCAAACATCGTCTCTGACTTTTGTCCATAACCTTTTTTTGAAAGCTCAAAATCACAAATGGATTATTAGAGATGAAAGTGGTCTTAATTCCTCAACTTATCTCAATTCAAAATTTTTGGTAAAAAGTTGTTTTACCATACCAAAATGAGGTCTAAAGTTCTACATTGAACACAATTCCTACATTTAATTTGAGAATGAGTAGTTAAGCTTTCATGTTGAAAATTTTGAATTATCCCATACCATTTAGGAATTCATGACAAACAATGAATTTCATAGTAAAAATGACTTCTCAGCCCTTCAATCTCGCTAACCATCAATGAAATAATTCCTTCAATTTACCATAATAAATTTTTGTGATGGTAGATGGTCAGACAATAGTTGATATTTGATTTAATGAATTGCTATTGAGTTCTTTTAAGTTTTGGCAAACCATTTTTACATTTCTTGAAAGGACTTGCTTGTTCCATTGGACAACAAACATATACAAGCACATAGAGAAGTTAATCACCAAATAATTCTTGAACCAACATATCCAACTCTATATGCACTACAAGAATGCAACATTGATATCTGAAGCGAATAAAAATGTATCTAGAAATGAAAGCTTGGTGGTACTTTTCAAAGTTGCATCAAAACCAACAATTCATGAACTAGAGAATTGGATTGCATTTTAGCACTTTTGATATCGTAAGTGGGTTGGATTTATGGAAATGGTATTACCTTTAACCTCATTTTTTCTATTTCGTACCCTAAACCCTAAATTGCAAACCATTTGAATAATGATTCCATTCATCATCTTTATAGAATTAAATTTGACAATAGAAGAATTAGCAAACATCCCAATATGCAATCTGGAAGAAACAATGCACAACAAATGGATGTAGGCTTTCAAGAAATGCATATCTAACTTGTTCATTGCCACATGTGACGGCTAGATAACCTGAATTTGAACCTTCATCCAAATGATTAACTATAGGATTTTTCTCTAAAAGGGCCCTATTGAAAAAGGCCCATGTAAAGAGGATTTGAAACTAAAGAAAACTATGACATTTATAGGTGGAAAGAAAATTACAAATTTATTCAAGAGATGCTTGGACTAAAAGACATTTGCACTCAAATTTCACACTTGGAGGGAAAAAAGGTATTTGATTTGAGGAAAAAAATTTTGATCGATTTTGAAGTTAATCTCATCCCCCCACAAAGTTAACTTCTCTCATATTCAAATTGAAACGAGATCGACAGTTGTTAAAGTGAAATTGAGAATTGTAGTTGAGGAGTTTAACACAATCATGCCCCATATCTAATTTGTATTGGAAATGGATTACAAAACATCGAAAAAGCTTTAGCAAAAATTTAATACAAGTCAAGGAAACAATGTCACACTCTTCAGAAGTACACACAAGACAAATGCAAGCTATTGATTATTATGTTTAAGAAACCTATTATCATCCCTACTTATGAAGAATAGAAGCGAGATTATAAGTACATGGCAATTTAGACTAACAAGGATTTTTGGTTTATCTAAACCAAATTGTATAATGCATCATGGAACTTAAGCATTTCAATGTTCTTACCAAACTCAAGATCCCAAGCCATTTGTCTTGTTCTTACTAATATCAATTTTACTCTTATTAAAATCATCAAGACATACGAACGACTAAGCTAGTTGACAGATATTAGCATGACATGAAGTAGATATCTTGTATGAATATATTATTTTCAAAATTCTCAAATCTTGTAGCAAAATGTTATATTCATATTTCAATATATATTCCTTGTAGTAATGAAAGAATATTTTACTATATACACAAGGTTCCACATCCTATAATATTTTCATTGCATTCATCTTCCTTTCATCCTTAAAATTGCCTCTAAATTATTCATACTCTCAATTGATTAGCCCACTTTGGCAAAGCCTCTCAAAACATGATACAAATTTCAAAACATGCAATATCATCAACTTGTCGATCTTTTAAATCTAAAATCCATGGTCATGGATCATGTGGTAATAGGTCACATTTTTTGAAATATACTAAATTTTACTGAAAAAACATTCGTCTTTTAACTTTTTAACCAATTTTTAAGAAAAATTATATCATGTTTTAAATTTCAAGATCCTAGGCTCACACAATCCATGCTCACCGCTCATAGCTCACACACTCACATCCTAGTGTTGTTGATATTTCACATGCATATGTGCAAGTATAGTAAAAACAATACATAAGACAACCAAGAGTGATCTTGCAAGGTCCAAAGAGGGATGTAGGCAAATCTTTGTTAATTCTATCGTATAGGATATCTACATGCCATTGACACGTTGATTGGTGGCTTGTCTAAGTGACCTCCAATACTAATATGGCTCTGGATGAATTAGGACCCATATATATCGGCAACATCTCACATGTCACAGATCTATTAATTAAGAGTTTAGACCTTACACTAACAACATCTCACTCATCACCCATTTGAAGTTCATGCAATAATATGTGAAGATGGTATAGAATTGTGAAACTTGAAAGGGACGAAGGAGTTTCTTCATAGGGTGCCATGACACCTTTGGATCTACCTTCTTACATCTATATAATGGAAGTAGAGGAAGTGTGGGAAAACAATATTGAAGATAAAGGTGTGTGGAAGGGATTAGAAGGTGCATTGGTGAACCATTCAATAGTTGCATGTACAACTTGCAAGTGGATGATTATAAGAAACATGTTAGAGGACAATTGAGGGCTTCAAGAGTCCACTTCAAGGTTGTTCCCTATGTTGACAGAAATTGGGAAGCAGTCCAAAATGGGCTGAATTTCCAAATTTTTGGAAAAAAAAATTAAACTTTTTCCCCCCAAAATTTATAGAAAGTACTAGTAAAATTAAAATTGAATTGAAAAAATATTTTTTTCCAAAAAATAATTAAATTAATATTGTTTTCTAACGTGGTAGTGATTGTGCCACGTCATTCTACTGCTTTGGCAAGTTCCCATAGCTTGGGAACTCAAGATAACTCATGGGCTCTTGGAACCCTCAAATTTCATCAACTGCTTGTCCTTTTTTTGTCCCTTGATCTCGGATGGGTGTTTTTTATTCATAACTTTTGCATTGTCTGTTAGTTTTCTATAAAAGTTGTAATGAATGACTATATGGTAGTTGTAAACATTGAATAATTTTTCCATTTAAAAAAAATAGTTTATTGTTTTTAAACATCCCTTCTAATTGGATGTTTATTTTTGCTATTTTGGGGGGTTTAATACTATTTTCAATCCAAAAATGAAAATTTGAAGGTCAAAATTGGGATATACTTCTACTAAAGTTCCACAATCCCACAAAGAGATTTTCTAAAAATAGTAAAGTATCCACCTTCTACATGTATTCTAAGTGCACTACCTTTGCACAAATGCAAAAAACACAATTTTTTTCCAAAAAAGAAAATGGTTGAGAAGGAGTGCCTTCAAGTTAAGAAAATTTTCCAATTTCCATTTTTTTCACTATTTTCTAAAAATTAAACACATAGTCTACATTTTCTTGGTATTTTCCATCTCTCTTATTTTGTGCATAACTTTAAGAGACAAGATTTTCTAGGCCTAAATTTTCACAAACTTACTATTTTGAATGTTTTAAAAATCATCCATATTTTATTTCATTTAAAAAACATTATTCCAAAAGTCATTGGACTCATTGAAAGGTTGTTTGAGACAAATATGGTAGGTGTTTCATGCAACAATCAAAGTCTTTTGCATTGCCAATCAATGTAGACCTCATTTTGAATCACGACATTTATAGTTTTTAAGAAACCATGGTCCCACCCTTCTGAATGGCAACCACTCTATACATAAAAACACACTCACCACTTGCCTACAAAATAAATAACGTAGTACTTGTCCTTTAAACTACACTCTATTAAAGTGCAAACTAGGGAACAACAAAAGACAAAGGAAGTACTCTTAGTTGGAGCACCCAACAATACACCTTAATTGAATTCATGTCACCCCTCTCTACACATCCCAATACAAGTATAGATGAAGTACACATATTTCGAATAAATTTTTACTGAAAATCTCTTTAAAGGTCATTATTTAAAATCTTATGTCTAAGACTATACCTAAGAACTCGCTTAAAACATCCCCTTTTTCTTATAATATTCTATTTAAAGCATGTAGCTACGAAAAAACCTATCAATTAATGCTTGCCAAGTCAATAGCTTCATACAATGGTTGTCCTAGCAACAATATCATGCTTAAACCACCACTCATTACAATCACAAGTGAAGAAGATGGAGAATTGCATTTGTCTTTGATTTGAAGGATTTGCCTAGAATACTATAGATTAGCTTAGGCAACCAATTAGGAAATCCAAGCTTCTAGTGTAAAGTTCATTTTAGGAGGCAAAATAATAGCATCACTTCTAATAAATTTTTCTTCAAATCATTGCAACCAAAAGTACTAGAAATAATTCTTCCAACTTAAATAATGTGTTTTCCTCAAGCAATGTACTAATTTCAAAACTCCCTCAAGGAGATTACTCTTGAGTTTTAGAAAACTATGTGAGTTAAAAGTTAGAGTTCATTTAATTCAAAGGGTAGAAATTTTATAGAATATGTAGGGCTACCATAGGTTTCATGAAATTTGACATACCCTAGTATATGTAAATTAGACTACATAAAAACATCATGTAGTATGAATTTTTGTTAATGAGTTAGCCTTAATAAATAGGGGTTGGGCAAATTTTTCGTAGTACTATGAGTATAGATAAGGACAAATAATTTCATGTTGATGATAAAATGGACACAATTAAGAAAATCTAAAATGAAGGGTGGTTGACAAAAATTTTCCCACCATAATAATAGCGTATGTATCAAAAAAATTAAGTGCAAATGTAAAAAGTTGACTACAAATGGTAGAAATGGTCACATTGCACAAATAAGGAGGTTTACCTTAGTGGATTCAATGACCCAAAAATTGTACAATACAAGGATAGAGTCTATAGTCCATTTAACTTCAATCTTTGAAGCTATATATATTAAACACACTCAATTATATTGAATGGGATGTTTACATGCTAATTTAGTAGCGATTCTAAAGTGTTCAATGATAAAAAATTTATTAAAAACTATCACTTGGTCAATGACAATTGAATTGAATTGATTGTTGTTGGTTTCATAGTGTATCCCCAGCTTATATATGTATGTAGTATAAGTAAGGGAAAATTTGTAAAGAAAGGCAATAGTTGGAAAAATTTGGACACTTAAATATTATATGTAAGATAGCCCCATTTTAAAAATTGAATGAATGAATTTACAATTAAACATAGTGTATTGAAAACACACTCTTATAGCTTTTATGTAAAAATACGGTCATCTTAAATGTAATAATGAAGCTAAATAGCCCCACATCAAAACCCCTCTTAACTCAAGTGTATACCTTAAATTACAAGGAGTGATCTCCCTGAAAAAATTTCACACTCCATTCCTAATGGCCACAAGGATTAAGATTGTCTCCCAAATAATTCTTCTCTTTCTTTTAATCTTTTCCAATTTGTAACTTTCAACTTTTTTTTAAAATGGGAACTCTACCTGTGGTATTGCTTAACTGCGGCAACTTAGCTTCCAATTCGGATTTGACTTGAAAATTTAATTAACAATTTGGTCCTTGTCTCCTTCTATGGAACAACCAAATCTTTATCACCAATTTCATTCTTATATTCTTTACCTTCATAGTTTAGCATCACATGATTCTGATTACAGCTGAATTGACATTTTTTTGCACCAACTTAAAATAGACCTTTTTAACTTCAGTGCCATTCATTCTTAAAAATATTCTTCTCACAATTTGGATTTGAATAACCGCCTCACATACACAAATTTTTTTACTTGTTGGCATTCATCGTACACTCTCAACTAAAACTGTCTTAAAATCGTTTAAAACGACAACATTCAGACTTGAAATTCCAATTTGAAATGTTGCAGCTAAACAACCCTCATCACTTCCCAATTAATTTATGGAATACACATTCAAGCACTTATGCACTCACTCACAAAAAAAAATTCCCAACTTAAAATCACCACTTCTCTACATTGGAAACCACTTGCAGACACACTTAATATACAGTTTCTCAACTTCCATCTTTCCCAATACACACAACGTAGAAACTAACCACTTCCAACTTGCTAAGACTTTCCAGACCTAGACTCACGGCACCAGATCCACATTCAAGGCAAACCACCGATACTCAACTAATACTCACAGTGACACTTCAATCACGAAATCAATGCAAGAATATCCAACTGAGAACACACACACCAATCTCAATAATTTTCTTATCACATAGCATTCATCACAGTTGGGAAATCACCACATCTCTCAATAATATCCACACAAATACTCACCTTGAATCACACAACATGCACACTTCTTCAAGCTCACATTTCAAATTTTATCGATCCAGCAAACCGATTTGGACCTGAACTGTGCAACCATAAACACAATCATACAGTAACTTCCAACTAGGCTCACAAACTCAAATAGCAACTCCATCACTTCATTCAAGCAACTGCACATATACACAACTTGGGCTGCAAACTCACTCCGATATGGAAACCTCGAGCAAGCATGGACACACAGAGACAACAACCAACTCGGCTTGAATTTACATCATATGAAACCAAATTAGTTACCGTAATATATCAACGTTTAATTTACAATAAGTCCATTATCTCACAAGATTTCCAACAATTGGAAATTCACCACTACTCTTCATTCCGAGCTAGCATTCTCATATTCTAAATTCACCACAAATTTCACACACTACTCATCGCTCACAATCAAACGAAAAAAAATAAAAATAAAAACACAGACAAATTGGGCTAGGACACACACTGGACTCTCTCTCAGAGCGGGTGACAACAAGAATGAAAAACCACTAGGCACCTATACTAATAGGATTCAAAATCAATTGTTCGAAAACCAGCACAAGAACCACCTAATTGCACTATCAATTTGGGATTACTAGGCAACTTGGAGCACAAACTCCAACTAGGACATAATTATTGAACTACCTACTTGGCACCATTGCTACATCATCATCTCCAAAACAAATTCCAACTAGGGAATTTGCAGTAAAACAACATCCAACTTGGTCAAATTACACCCAAAACTACCAAATTGAACAACAAAACTAACAATCAACCGGTCAATATGGGATAAAAGCACCACTAAAACAAACACAAAAATCCAAAATTGAATCCAAATAGGACTTCTACAAATCCATAAAGGAGCAATGAGCATGATGAAGAAAGAAGATTGTTAAACTACAAGACTTGACAAATCATTATGCATGATTGCTACCAAGAGCATATTCCTACACTACCCTTAAATCATTGGTGCATGTTGCGTGCCCCTCACTTTTTTGTAAATTTAACCATCTCTTGCAAATCTTTATTTTCATATTATATAGACACACAAGTGTAATTTCCTATAGAAGTTGCATGTGAGTGTCCAATTGAGATGAAAATTATTCTAAATAGAGCCTCTTATTAAGTCATGCCCATCTATGGTCTATGAGCAGCTCCACCACATCAACGTAGAGAGGAACATGAAATGATTTTCACAAAGTGGGGTCACAAGACAATCACCATTCCATCTCCACTTCTTCTGGAAGTGCCACAATGCAATCCATGCTTCATCTCTTGGCAAACCCTCATTCAACTCATTTTACATTATCAATGATGTCATGAAAGAGAATGATTCCTCCATAGTCAAAGGGTTGCATCATTGAGTGAGCTCTTACGTGGGCGCAAAAGACCTCAAAAATGGCGTGGATAGAGCATTGTAGTGTTGCTCATGATAACCGGAAATTAAAGCCTTTAGTGGTGATGCAGAGGAGCTCAAATGCGTCACCTTCCCACAATAGTTCTAATTACACTTCCGTTTAAATGTGGGATGGAGTTGTTGTAAGTACATAAAAAGCAACCAAGTATGGTCTCGTAAACTACTACCCAATAATACACACCTCTCTTTAGGCCTTCACAGATCTAATTTTCAAAAGTTACAAAATTGTTGTCGATTGGACTAATTTACTTATAATCAATGCCACTCAATAGCCTCACCATATAAAAGGAATAATGTATTATTTCCTTTAAGATTATGTAGAAAATATGGCTTAAAAATTGATATCTCCTACTAATATTATATTAAATTTATGATATTTAGTAATTTTAGTCTCACCCATAATTTTACCTTATATTGCATCCTATTTTTTCAACTTCACCTTAGTCTTTGAAGGAAACATATTAAGACTTTAACCCCTAAAGGACCAAATGGTGTTTTTTGGCAACATAGCGATTTCGGGCAGCTCACTACGGATGGAATTTTTATTTTTTTTCTTTGAAATTTTCACACAACATTTTCCCAAGGAGTAGCTTTAAGACCCACCAATTTTCATAACTTTTGAATACATGGTTAAAAAGTTATTGTATGATATGTTGTTTTCATTGCTCGGCGGGCAGCTCGGGCAGCAAAAAAAACTTCTTGAAAAATCACTTTTTTTTAAAATAAAAATTTGAAATTGGTTTTCTACATTTATATGTACATGAAAAGCTTTGAATCATTCCATTTTGATTTGTGAGATGAAAGTTATGAAGAGTTTTAGTTGTAGGTAGTTTGTGGGTAGTAATGGAATCTCTACTCTCAAATAAACTTTGAAGACCTTTATTTCACTCAATTTTTAATATTTTTGGAAAAAAATAAAAATGTGAGATGTAGATTGTTTATTACAACAATTTAACCATTGGGATTGGAATTTTTCAATTCCATAAACAAATTATTAACACTTTAGTATTTTGAATCATTCTCTACTTCTTTCAACTTACTATTTTTTTCCAATATGTTGTACAATTCCAAATGATCTAAAATTTTTCAATCATGTAACCAACATGACTTGAAGAATGAATCCAAAGAGTTACAACCATTTTGGACATTTTTTCATAATGATTTGACCTTGTGGAGTGCATCTGCCCGGATTTTTGCAGGGCCAAAAAATGGCTTTTTGTCACTTCAAATGCTAATATCTTGCAATCCAAACGGTGGAAATTTCTGAAATTTTTTCCACGTCTTCCCAAACCAGATTACTACAAGATCTTACGGTTACATTTTTCCAAAAATTTATTTTTTCTAAAATTTGATACTTGTATTGGAGATGACAGTTTTGGAGCGTTTTTAGTGAAAACATAGTCAAAAACCTTTAGGGGTTAACTAGTAAAGGATCATATGTTTCAATCTTAAACAATAAATGAATGCATACATATCTCAAGCATACATAATCTTTTTTTTTCAATCATCTAAATATTATTGATGGTTTTTCTTACATTTGTCTATGATAGATTTTCTAAATTTTCCTTTATCAAATATTCAATGTTCAAATTGTATGAGTATGTCTAACCTCAAAAACTAACGTTTTCAATTTAAATGATGATTTTTCTAAAGTGACTTCAATAAAAGTAATAAAAATAATAAGTAGAACAAAACCCTTAAAAAATGACCATATATAATTAATCATTTTGACCTCAAAGAAAAATATCTTTGAGCTCAAATATTAAATCTATAATCAATTTTTGATTCTAAAGTTATCGAAAAATATTGGTTAGTGTAATAATTGACTTAACCATATAAATATGATCTATGGATCATATTTTACAACTTTTGTTTGAAAATTGTCCTTAAATTATTATTCTAAGTTGCTCGTTTCAATATCTCTTTACAATTTTGGAAATCAAGACTATCCCTAGTCTTTAAGGGCCTTAGACGTTCAATTCATTAGATCCATAAAAATTCAAATCTCCAATCAAATTAAATGTAGAAGGAATATAAAAAGATATGTAGTGTTCAAAAGATGAATACAAGGATAATCTTTGATTCCATCTCCTTAAAATGAATATTGATATATTTGACAATTCAATGCAGTAATTGATAATGTTTAGAAATCCCAAACTATTTTTGACAACATAGCAATTTATCATCCATGCTATGTTGTCAAAACTTCATTCAATTTCATTCAATTTTGTAATTTTGATATCTTCAAACAACTTGTGGTCAAGGAGTAGCTTTTGCAAGAGGCATAAAAACTTCATAAGTTTTGACTATAAATTGTTACATGACAAGTAGGTTTTTCCTCTACATGAACAATTTGGATAGATTAGAAAAAATTGTACAAGGGAAAACTGGAAAATCGATTGATGTGTATGAGGAAAGTTTTGAATTGTTCTCTTACAATTGATGAGATGAAAATCATCTTGAGTTTTATTTTGTGGAAAATTATCAAATCTCTTCACTAAAAATTAAGTTTGAAGTTGTTTGTTGTTTATGATTTTTCATATTATTTTGAAGAATATAAAAGTAGGATTTAAATTATTTTATACAACACTATTGGGATTGACATTTCTCAATTTTAAATCTAAGTTATCCACAATTTAATTGAAACTCCTTCAATCAAGTTTTTTCAAAGTATATGTAGAATTTTGAAAAGAAATATTTTTATGTGTATTCACAAATTACTTTCTCAACATAATTCTTTGATAAAAAAATTTAGGAAATAAAAAAATTTTCATTAAAATTTTGACGAAATTAAAGAGGAAACTTCACCATTTAGAAAGACTTTTTAAAAGCTTTTGAAATTCAATCATTGTGATCTTGCAATGTGGTGAGTTTTCTTACTCTAAGATTTTGGGAGGATATAATTTGGCAAGTTCACTAAGAACTTCTTTGGTAGAATCTACCCATTTTTTTGAAAATTAACAAAGATTTTTACATTTTACATTTTTTGTTAGATTGGGAAAAGGAGAATTTGGGATAGTTTTTGGCCAATATACATTGAAAAACTTTAGAGGTTAACAATTGCTTCCACAATTGAAGGTCAATGAAAATACTTCTACAAAACACACTATTCTTCATGAAAAACAATTTTTCGCTTCTACTAACCACACTACAATTTATGGAATTTTTTTTGTTAGATTACATATAAGATTAGTTTGGCTTGTATAGTTGAAATCATGGTTTTGTAATTTGCTAAGTATAACAATGAAAAACTTGAAATATTTTTCACTACACAAGGTCAAATATTTTGAAACTTGTAATGAGTAAGCTTTTTTTTAAGGCTTTCTAATAAAAAATTTGTAATATAACCATCCACACTTCCCTATTACAGATCTAAATTGCAATTCAAGAACAATTTTTTTGGAAATTTAAAGGTTCTTTCCTATCTTTGATTTTTTTCTATCTTTTGTATATGTTTTTACTTCCTAGTTTTCAACTTCGAGACCATGTTAATAATATTTCCATGTATTCATTAATACTCATTCATTTGAATTTTTGCCTGAAATTTCATTGATAAGAATAAAATGTGATGAAAACAAATTGCTATTATTTCATGAGTGACTTTTTAAAACTTACTACTATGTTGAATCAACCATCTTTAAATATTTAAAATAATTTTGTTATTAACTGAAGTTTGTTTTCTTTATAACAACAATTTCAAGCATAACAATCATTATAGAATTAGAATGTATGTGCATCCTTACAAAAAAATATTCTTTATTAGCAAACCAAATCCAAAATTGTACATAGTAAATTGTTATGGTATTTACATTAATCAAACTTTATTCCATTGAAAATTCATACATCTATAAAATTCTTTGTAATAACTCCAAAGTCATGGAATAAGACAACTAAATTAAGTAAAATAGAATTGAGCATTAGTCCCAAAGATCATGCATATCAATAAAAATGCATGTCTTTTTATATTGTTTACTTTCATTGACTATCACATGGTGTTGTCTCAAATGTTTATTTAGCACTAGAAATCATCTGTGTGCCCATCATAATTCCAAGAAAATTTTACAAGAAGCCCGGTTATAAGTATCACACCGGCTATACGTAAATATTCTACAATGTCTATATTGTCCATCTTTGATAGAAAACAATGTACACAAAAAAATGAAAGTAGTATAATGTATTTGACTATCCAAAATGATTATTGTGTAGAAATAAAAAATTATTTATATTTATATTGAATAGAGATAGTAAAAATTAGAAATCTATTTTATTTATATTTATGTAGTGATGATTTTTTTGCTTGTTATAGACAATATGTAAGACTTAATGTAGGCAATACCCAAAAAATAGAAATAAATTTGTTACAATTATATTAAGCATTTAATTTTGGTGCAATATCTAAATGTTCTAAAGTAAAAGTTAGAAGTGAACTAAAGTCTAATGTTGAAAATAAAGTTCCCATGTCAATTTTGTTGTAGAACATATATGATATAATTCTATAAGAGTACTATAATAGAAAGAGAATAAAAAGATTTTGGGAAACATAGATCTTGAGATATGAATATAACCAAGAGCTTTGCATTAGATAAGAGATGTGGTTAAGGGTGAAAATAGGTTTGTCCAATCACTTGGAGGGTCAATACTCAATAGTTGGTTTTGTTTTCAAATTAGAAGTGAACTTTTTCATAACTAAGAGTTGAAACATTGTGATTTGAATCATGATTTTCAAACCTAAACCTAATAAGACGCTTAAAGTAAAAAACCAAGGGGGCTCTTCTCAAACAACAAGATGTGTGGGCCCTAGAGAATCATCAACAAAATCATATTTTAAAGAAAGTCGATTCTACTATAAATATTCTTTTTTTAATTAATAGTCTTTATCTCAAAAACATTGAAAATAACTACATAGGTGCAACAATGTAAACTCTCTTTAGACTATTTGTAATGAATGTTTAATGTCTATATCTTTTGGGGCAAGGTGGTATCTCTGCAACGTTTTCTTGTAGATAGCTAGAGGTTGAAGTATTGGTCATTTGTAGGGTAGGTACTATTGTAGAATTGTTCATTTCTTGAATGATAATTTGTGCATGTTCGAAGGTTAGATCCTTCCAATGATCATCATGTAAGTTGAATATTACTTTGAATCGGTAAGCTTGAAATGATGATAGTTTGCGAGAAAGTATTGGCCTTGACATCTTTTGTGCTCGTATCTGTGGTAACGTGTTTTCTATTGCACTATAGTGAATGTCAAAAATATTGATGAGGACCTTGAGTCAAATTTTAGTCCTTGAGCCCATTGTTGCTTTGCAAGAATTATTTTTCAATTTGGCAACATGTAGGTGTATATTTTCTTTGATATTAGTTATTTTTTTGCAAAAATTCAATGCCTAAGAAACTATAAGCCTATTTTATTTGACCCTAGGGTTTTAAGTGAGTGAGCTTTAAAGTGTGATTCTTGTAGTTCAAGTTGTGCAAGGTCAAGGCCACTCAATTAGAGACAAAGGCATCCCCCAAATGTCATGGAATAAAACCCTAAAGCCTAGAACCATATACTCAAACTTGCATGTGTGTTTAATATAAAAAATAATGAATACTACCAATAGAAGAAAAGATAAGTGCATTGCAAAATGGAAATTTAAAAAAAATCCAAGGACACTATAATAATTGTTATGCCTTTTCAAATTTTTATTGCAAATTTTTTTATATCCATTACTATATATATTAAGAAATTTGAACATTTGAACAATTGAAATGTGCATATTATCATTGAAAATATTAGGAAGTCAATCATGATAACAAATTATTTTATTGTAGTAACAATAATAGAGGGAATTTGTAACCATGCTAGAATCCAATTCAACTCACAATTGCAATGGGGAACATCAAAATATCTCAAACTTTTTCTACATGCACACTATCAACCACAAATGAAAATTTCTCATTCTGAAGATTTTACAAAGGATTTACTATCCTAAACCACATCATAGTCTCTTAGTTAAAATAGAATGTCCTCTTAGAAACAAATCAGACTTCCTACAATCCTCATGTAAGAAATGAAGACCCAACTTAAACCTTATTTATTACTCCATATATTAGTTCCTGGAGAACTAGGTAATTATACAACCAAATGCATTGACAACTTAAGGATGATAATGGGATTGCATCCACTTTAAGGGAGCCGACCCATTACTAATCACGGACCTAGTTTGGCAACATAAGGTGGAGTAATTTCAATCAGGAGGTAACTAGCAACCATTAATGCTAGCACAGTTCCCGGGTAGTTGTCATGCATCATGATTGGCTACAAGACTCTCAAAATTGGAACCAACTCTTGTTGGATTTTGCAACCAGCCCTTGGTCGAAAATAAGGTCCTCTATATGACCAATATGGGTTGAACAGAATCTTCAGCTTAAAAATTCACAGTAATTAATTTTTGAGAAAAATAAATCTGAAAAAGTATGGAAACCTTATGAACTCTATTTCTGCTTATGGGAAAATTTTCCCACTATCAAAACCTCCCTTGCAGTATGTGTATCTGCTTAAGTGGTCAGGAATGGGTTGGCTCCCTTACCTTGATATAAAAGACATCCAGACCTGAAGTGATGTAAATGTTACACCCTGTTCCATTCTCTAAAATTTAGCCAACAGTAATGCACACACACCAACAGGATTATTTACACTTAATTGGAAAAATATTCACAATCACAATGCACAGCACAATCTATCCCAAAAAACCCTCAAAGGATATGGAGTAAAATTACAGACAACTTATTATAAATAGAGAATTGAAAATTGGAGACATAGTGAAACCACACAAAATTCACGAAGACTTGATCACATGAGTGGCCATGCAATGAGAATGCGGTGACGCGTGAGGTAAGAGATCGAAATAGGTCATCACTCTTTGCACTGGTTGAAGGTCTATGAGAGGTTGCATTGTATGGCGACACGGAACTTCAAGCAAGTGGCTACTTTGTTCTTATATTCAATTTCGACATTTTGACTACATATGAGATTTTTTCAAATGACACTTTTATCTTCTATTTTGTATAGAGGTGACATGTAACTAGCTTTCTTTTACTGAGATAAGCACATGCATATGCATGAGCTAGAGCAGGGGTAATTTAAGCATTATAGTAGAACCGCCCATTACCAGACACTTAAGCATTTTGTGCATGATCTGGAGTATTAGAAGGCATTGTTAAATTTTTGCCATGTAGAGAGATAGAAATGATGGACATTGTCAAATTTTCATAATTTTTTTCCTGGAATTCAAATTGTTATGAATTTTAGAAGTCAAAAGTTGATCTGCTCCCATCCCCAATACATAGATTCTTCCATCACTGCTCATCTAAAGACTAGGTTGGCTCTCAAAATGAAGCACATATGTCATAACAGTGATGGCTGGAAGATGGTGGAAAACCAAAAAACTAATGATTACTTATTGGTCATCTCTCTGTTTAATTTCCCATTACCTGTGTATTGACCATGAGTCTTGGCTGGTCATGGGAGGTTCTACCATATTACGAACATCTGCAATACTGGTATGTTTTTTCCTCTGTGAATATACACAAGTATACCTCTTGTGGCTTTGAAGTTGGTTCAAAGCAGTTTGAATGCTCATACATGAGCATTGTGATTCAACTCAACTTGTGAGACATGCAATTACTCATTTGCAACAGCAATTGATACATATCTGGTTCACAGTTCACATTCTTCAAAACTGTCACAATTACTTGTGAAATGATACTTGCTATTTTGAGTTATTCTCTCATTTTTCTTGTGAGATATACTCGAAATTCCACATTCTTACATTGGTTGCGGTTCACCTCCACAAAATGTTGTGGTTCTTTTCTGTGTCCCAGAGAAAAAGGTTGAGACAGAAGTTGAATTTGCTCCATTCTAGAAGATTCTAACATTGCAACTTCTTGATATTTTTCTAGCTCTATTTAATTTCATTATCATTCCAGCTCCTTCAGTGATTTCCTTCTAGCTACCAAAAGCAAGTGTTGCCACTATCAACTCAAAAGATGTGAACATGATGTTTGTATTTCAATTCCTCTCCCCCCTTCCCTTTGAAAAAGCAAGAGCTGTTGATTTGAGTTCAAGAACCCCCCCTAAATGCTATTGATCTTCTAAAAACTCCAAAGCTGTTGATGCTTGTAGATCAAAGGATCTTGGTCATCCAAATGTAGATATAGAATACAAATACAAAATACAGATATAGTTATGTGATATGGATATGGTTCCAGACTACAAAATACAAGATATGGATACATATATGCTTACAAGATATGGATATAGAATACATATGTATTCACAAGCAAAAAATACATATATATCCAATATGGTTAGTAAGTTCCATAGGTTCCCAAGGAATACAAATTTGGGAGGTTGGGGAGGGTTTCACATGTTGAATTCATGAATTCATTTCACACAAGAGGTTTGCTTAAAATTTTGCTCAAAAGTTTTACAACTAGTAGGAAAATTATGTATGTACTCCTTCTAAATTTTTTGTAAAAGCTTGATAACCTATGGGACAATGCCCGGTATCCCCTTGTGAAAATCATGTGTGGAAATCACTATGTACCCAATGTGTCACTATCTCCTCAAAAGAGGGAGTAACTGCCTGCACTACCTTAGTGTTACTGCAATTTGCATGTAATAACCCAGAAAATCATTACTGTTCCACTAGTGAAGCTAGCAGGGAGAGAAACTTTTGAGTTTTCGAATTTTATCGGTGATAATTGTTTCTCAAGGTGTTTTTGAAAGATAAAGGAAAGATTAAAAGAAAAGTATTTAGTTGGTGATACAATGAAGGGAGAAAACATGTAAAGGCTTGGACTTAACTAAATGATTTTGGTGGAATGCGAAATCATTCATATCAAATGAATTATTTTACCATTATTTAACAGAGAGTCAGAATTGTCTTTGGCTCAACCCTTGTGCAATGAAAACTTGTCCAGTAGTTCTTACAACTTTATTTGTTCCTTTCACCTTAACCCCTAAATGCCCAAGGCACCATATTTTGGTGTTTCGAAAACTTTGAAGTTAAGTAAAACCCAACCAAATTGCTATTATTAGTAGTTTATATTTTTGGAGAATTCTTTTTGAAGTCTAGTTTTAGGATCAAAAAGTTGATCTTGAAAATAATGGATGATGATTTTTCTATTGAATATTTTGTGCAAGGATGCCCATTGCAATCTTGACTTCCTATAGTGTCGAGGGCTCTTGGAAATGAGCTTCAAAAAAATTTCACAGTTTTTACACCCTCATGATCAAACATTATAATCTTTCAATCTGTAAGTGATATTGTTATGTTTTCTTTTCCCATGTGATCTCTAACATGTCTAGTTTGAATTTGTATGGTTACAATTGAAAATAAATTGGTACAACTTATGAAAATGTTGACTTTTTGTTCAATTTAGAGCAAATTTCAAGAAGCTCCAAATAGGCCTTGGGCATTTGGGGGTTAAGCATGCCAACATGTTGAACATCATAATACATTGAAATCAAGTTCCACCTTCTCGTCCAGAATCTAAACCTAATTCGACTGGCACCAAGAATATGATTTATGAAATCATTAGATGATTGACTATACGGGACTTGGACATATTGCTCCAAAAGTTACATAACTATTTGCAACAGATTGGCACATTTTCACTACATGGCATAGGTCGAAGCACCAAATTCACATCCAAAAACTAACCAAAGAAATGTAAACTGGTCAAAGTGATCTCCATCGTGACAAAAACAAACAAAATCTTGATCCTAAACCCTAATTTCAAGAGAAAGTAGACCAGATGCCATAAAGTGATCAAAAAAATCCTTCTATGTAAGACAAAAGTACAACTATTTATTCTCGAAATTTTGTTGTGAAAAGGGAAGGTCTTTGTATAGAGGTGTGACTTCCAATGAGTGCTTTTGTATTCTTTTAGGCCAATGATTCACACTATAGCAAAAAGGATGATATCCATGGTCTTTAGTTAGTCCTTCAAGGGTTGAATGATTCTTTGTCATGTTAGCTTCGAAAATTCTTAAGTAATTCCACAAAGGTTCAAAATACATGAAACAATTGGATGCATGGTTGGATGCTTAATTCTATTTGTCTTTCAACGAAAAATTATAGAAAAATATATTTGAGGGAGTTTAGCTTCTCCAAAAGCCATCAATTGGTAAATGATTGCTTATAGACCTCATACCTTAGAGAATGATTTTAGAGTGACTTGATAATTGTGTTTTATATCATGAGTTATGCACTATAATATAGTTCTATTGTGGAAATTTCAGATATTTCAAATATTTTCTATATTTGATAAAAAATTTCTTCATTTTTTTCTTAAGAAATTCACATTAATTTCAAATTATCCCCACAAAATTTGAAAACTTTTTGACTTATAGCATATATATGATTTCATCTCTGAAAAGTAAATATAAAACTTTATATTCCTATCTAATTGAAAAGTAGTAGCAAATAGAGTGATGGACAAGGATGCTTGAAAATAGTGGTCATGGGTCTATCCTTACAGAGTTGAGGTATGACAAGTGAATAACAATTGCTCTCATTTGTGAATGCTCAATGGCATCCAACCTCATTCCATAATATGATATAGGAATAGAATAGGATTCTACAATTCATCTCTTACAACTGCCCAAAGCTTTCTGAAAAAACTCAAAACCTAAGCTTCATGAAGAACCACTTATTCTTGCTAGTTTTGAACCTTTGAACCTTTTCCAAAAGTGCTTTTCTCCCCCTCCCATCATCAAACTACTAATCACTTGACAACTTTTCCAGTTGTATTTCAGGATATCCTTTTGAGTATGGACAACTATATTTCACTTCGAGAAAAAGGTATCAACGTACTAAGGGCCTCTTCACACTACAACCATCCAAGTCGAGAGGCCGTGGGATTGAGTGGCCAAACTTTGGTGAGAGTCCAAGTAAATGAGCAATAAATAGGCCAAAAAAACTAGGAATTGAAGCCTTCAGCTGACATAGTGTGAAGCCTCCAAAGGCCAAAGTCCAAGCCCAAAGTCCAAACCTATTCCATTTTTTCAACTTCTAATCCATCCAATTTCTGAAATTGTCAATAAATTGTCACCCATGTGACAATTTTTTCAAGCAAAAGGTTAAAAAACATGAGAAAGGAGTCAAAAATGGTCTTGGAAAAATAATTACAGCACATGCTCTCATCATTAAGCAAGGAATATGAAGGATATAAATGGAATAAAAAGGTGGCATTAAACATTGAAGGGAAGTAGGTTCATAGAATACAAATAAACAAGGGAGGGCATCCTACCTATTTCTACAAAAACAATCTGATCTAATGGCTGAGATTTTGTTAGATTCTGAAAAAAATTTGATGGACTCTCGATTAGAGTTTGGGTCGGCCAAAAATGGAGACCCAAACTCTAATCGAGAGTCCGTCGCCATGTAGGCATTTGATTGGCATGTAGGCAGACAAGTAGGCGACGGACTTTGGATTGTGCCTCCTTGTGTGAAGGCTCGAGAGGTCAAACTCTTGGGTTTCTGCAATCTCATTGGCTGAAATCGATGGACTCTCGACCTTGTGCTGTAGTGTGAAGTGGCCCTAATTGAATGTGCCATAAAAACAATTTTGAAATTCCATGGAAAAAATTGCTCATTGATAGTAGACTAGTAGTGTAAGATTGCTAGATTTGGGCTCCTTGTCAATAAGGGCTCCTTATCAAATTTGGAGGAAGTGAACAATGAATACCTTTCTAGCTTCAAAGAGGAAGGTATTGCAAGTTTACTTATTGGAAAGTAAATATTCCACATGTTTGTGCTCGGAGAAGATTTTTAGTTGAATTTTTTTGTTGCAATAACTTGTGTTCTAGGCTTAGGGGCAAACAAGTTCTTCATATTTGTTGAAATTGAAGACACATTCAATAGTGAGATAAATGTTGCATTAAGAAAATACATGTCAAATGAATAAGCAATTCTATCAAGTTAGAATCAATACTATTAGTGAAATTTATGAGTAGAAACCCACGTTCAAACACCATAAATGATAGTGAATCAACGTCTCACTCTATTCATTATGTAGTTGATACCATGACAGTCGATACTTACTCTAAGAATTCCAAGCAATAAATAGATACTCATTTTTTCATGTACAACATCTTCAAAACATCAAAACTACAGCAACAATTCAAAAAATTTGCAAAGTTGACAATGAACTTGTAGATAGAATTTTTGTAAAATTTTGAAGTTTTTATAAAAATACATTAAACATAATAGCTAGAGTCTAGTAGAAATTAAAAGTATAGTGTAAATATGGTCAAATTTACATGATAATGTGAAAAGGGCAAATAGACGGCCAGTTAGAGGTTACTATTGGTTAGGCAATTGGACTTAGCAATTAACTCCTAGTTAGTTAGGCCAAGAAAGTATAAGGGCAATTTGTCTTGCCTTCTTTCTCTCTCTCTCAATGTTGTAGTGATTGTTTGTCAGTCTATTGTACTCCGACATCTTTCCTTCACGATTAATGAAAATGATCTATTCGGCTAATATTTCTGGTGTCTATTCTTCTTGCAGCCAGTGATTGACAATTTTTTGTATTCAGTGACTTAGCTAGTGATTGGTAGTTTCTTGTTTTCTTTTGTTCTGTCAATATTGCTGTAAGTTGTAAGTCTGTCAATTGTCGGGATTTATTGTATCGGGCAATGAGTCTTGGTTGAGTAATTTTCTTTGCCAGAGAGTGGCTGATTTTATTGTACAGGACTAATAGCCAGTGATTGGCAAGGTTCTGGTTCGGACTATAATTCATTAAGGTTAGCTGTGGGAGCAGTATTAAAGGAGAGGTCAGTGAGTATATTACTTTCTTAAGTTAGCCAGTGAGTGGCAGTGAGATTGAAGAATAGGACAATTAGCTAGAGATTGGTGATTGTTCCTTAATTTATTTTTAGTCTATTAGTGAGCATTAAAATCAAATAGACTATGAGTATATGTTGAAAAGAGATTAGCCAGTGAGTGACATTGAAGTTCTTTGTGAGAGAAGTTTACTGGCTTGGTAAAGGCCACATGGGAATTATTATTAAGTTTGTTTATTTGATGTCAAATAGCTGGGAAAGCAGAGTGAATTAATCGAGTACAGGAAGTCAATAATGGAAGACGGAAAGTATTAAAATCTGGTAGTGAGTAAGTGACCAGGGATTGGTCTTAATGTGTTAGTGGGTCAATTAGCCAAAATCTGATTTCTTTAGTTTTGCTACTGGGAAAGTAGCAATTGTCCAATGGATGGAGGATGGAAACGCTGTTGGTGAGCTAGTGATTGGAGGGCCAATGCTAGAGTCAGGCTGAAGGAAGCAATCTAAAGACAAATAGACGGTAAATGATCTTCAATTGTATAACTGGTCTATATTATTTGAATTTGTCTAATAGTCTAGAGTTCAGTTAGTGATTTCATTATAATTAATTTGTATAATGGTCAAATTAAATGAGTATAAAAATAAGAAATCACCAATAAAATAATTTTGGTTATAATCAATGAAGAAGTCTAATATTTTATAATAAAAGAATTAAAATTATTAAGTTGATGGTTTAGATGGCTTTGCTATGAAATTAGAGTATGGTCAAATTGTCTTGCAATTTATGTGGTATTAAAATAGTTAATTAACATTGTGTGATGAGATTTTGATGAAGAAGGAATAAAGAACAAGATCTTTTGTTGTAGAATCATTGTATATCTTTTGATGTGATAGTATATGGGAGTTTAAACAAATTGACAATTTAGGGTAGATTGATAGGATGTTGTGAGACCATTTGACCAAATAGCAATTGTGAAATTGTAAATGAAAGTATGTGGGACTTGGATTAATTGACCTACTATTGGGAATTATTATGAGGAAGCTAACATGACGCATGTCCATTTGACTAACACATAACTTAATATAATGAATCCTTACCTTTGTATGTTTTGCATATTGGGCTAATTGACAATATATTAAATTGGAAAGGTAATTAAGGAATATGTGCAAAGTTTGTGGGCTTGATTAGGTCAATAGAACAAGAGCCTTGCTTAATTGACATACCCTTGGCAAATTGACATTAGAATTCTAGTATAGGACCAGGACAGTAGGTCGTTAGTTTGCATTTAAGGGAATTGGACTGATATTAGGATAGGCTAGAGAAACTTTTACACATTCCCTAAAAATAATTTATAAAATTAAGTTTTATATTTCATTATCAAAATTGAGTGATTTCCTACAATAAATGTGACCTTAGATACAATACGACAGACTATTTGACTTTTTCCTAAACAAAAGAACCACCACTAGGGATTCCTTGGGTTTTGTTCCCTAGGCTTTTCCCACGCTACAGAACTCTTGCAATTTTGGCATATGGTATTCAAATACTATACTTGGACTTTCACATATGTCCAACCTCAATTTTCTTGGAAGTAGTTCATTCCACCTTTCAATGATCTTCACAAAGTTTTCTTCACGATCAAGACTACTCAGCCTACTCCATCCCTAAAATGACTACAAAGCCAAAATCGAAAGACGAGCAGTTCTAATGATACAAAACAAAGAAAACACCATTTAAATCGTCTCCCGATGAATTCTTGTTGACTTTGTGTTCACTACAATAACAAGCAAAAACACAAGTTCACCAAAGCTTGGAGACAAACCCTAATTAGTGTTTGGAGCCAAAACTCTTCTCCCATTCCCTACCCACTATGCGTTCCCCTTATTTACCCTATGTTCCCCTGTCAAGGGAGCATATGTGTCTCCTGACGGGGCCCATAATAAAATTATCACAAGAAATATTCATATTCCTTATGCCATTATTACATCCAAAATCAAAATAAAAGTAATTTTTTAATTTTTTGAAACGAAAAATAACTCAAAAATCCACAACCTTTACACAATAGGTTCAAATGCCATGAAACAAGCCCATGTACCCTTCCTTAGTGAGAGCTTTCTGGTATTACCTAGAATACATCCGGGGATGCACGGTCTAGGAAATCTCACTAGAATAAAACAAACAAACAAACAACCTAATTTAACCCCTCAACGCCCATGCAATGAAAATACTGCTTTTTAAGATTTTGCCAATGGTAGTTTTGGCACGCAATGAAGTACAATGGAAAAAAATTTTGAAGTAGAAGTAATGGGATTTTTCCTCTAGAACCTAGCAATGAAGTTCTTGACAAATCAAACAAAATTCTAAATACCTCGAAGAGCAAAGATTGGAGCCAAACCCATTTTAGAACATGGTAGATGAGGCCAAAGTCCGGATTTCCACTAGATATAGTTAGTAGAAATCCATTGCATCGGCTTCAAGAGAGAATCCAATGTGGGGGAGCTACCAATGCAATACACCACTTTGATTGTCCACACAATTCATTGATGTTTTCTTCAAGAATCAAGAGTGTCCATTGTGGTAAGAGTGGTTAGGGAGTGATGGCAATTATGATGATTCAGTTGCACTTGCCAATATTAAGGATTGAGCATACACGGCCCACTTTATTACTAGAAATGACAACTCTTGTTTCGTTTGTTGCATCAAACCATCACGAACGAGTAGGGTTAACCATTCAACCTCCAAGCACCCTTGATGATCCTTCCAAATTGCATAGCTTTGCGGTGGTTGCCCTGACTGGGTCTACTTTGATCAAACTCCCGACAAGGTGTAGAGAACTTTCAACATTGATTTTTGCCCAACGGTGCTTGGACCCTCACAGACTCGTCGCTCCGCCATCATTGAATTGTTAGATCTTGATAGTAACTCTAGACTTCATTATGTTTGTGTATGGAAGTAGGATTTGTTAGATTTGCTACAATATGGTAGAAACTAAGGATGTTTTTGAACCTTGGAATACAATGATATTGCAATTTCAATTTATTTCAAGTAGTCTCCACAATGTTGTCGTATTGTATTCCACCTATTGTTGCAATGTTCTAGGTCCCTAGTTGGTTGCAACAAGGCCAACCAGTCATGGACACTACCTTGGTGAAGGAGATGAGTGCCAACCGATGTCTCGCAGTGCTTCCATACACGCCCAATGCTTTTGCAAATTGACATAGGCACTCTAATATATCATGTGCACCACCTCCCAATTTTTTTTATCTCGATCACAAGGGATGTTATACCACCTCTACCGAAAGTGCAACCACTATAGAAATTCCTGCTCAAGTTGTCTTGATCATTAGAAAATCTTCATCGAGATGGTGAAATTCATTGCAAATTCCTCCTCCTAGTATGTAAGTGAGTTCACTACCCGAATCAACGGTGAAATTTTGGATAGGCTCCGAGTGTGCTTACAAATCGGCTCAAAGTAAAAGCACCTCACAATGCCTCTACACCATGCTATTTTGGTGGAGGTGTTGAGGAGTTAAGGCATGGATTATTAGTTGTCAATAGAAAGTTAGTAGTGATGGTAGTCTAGCATCATGACATTTAAGGGAGTTTAGAAGCATACAATGATGATAAATATCGAAATTTATCCTACTATGGTAAATAGTTGTCCATTAGTCTACAATATTAAAGTGAGGTTAGCTCAACTACCATCCATGGCTATTTTACCTATCTGTCACCAAACGTCATCCCTAAGTAAGTAGACCACCCAAGGCTATTTTGTCTATCTGCCACCAAATGTCATCCCTATGTTATGCTACTTTTTGTCAACTTTGGTCTAAGTTAGTCATTTTTTCTAGATTGTGTCCACATCAATTGTCATTCATGAAAATGTTGTCCCCAAATCCACCCATCCACCATCCATTAAAATGTTGTCCACCTATCTATCATAAGCCATCCATCAAATTGTTATCCACCCATTTGCCAAATTTATAAAGGTCCTTTGTAATAAAATGTCATTTGAAAAGTTGTGTTTTCTCCTTTAGTTAACGTTGCATAGGACTTTGAATGTGGACTTCCATACACAAAACGTGATTTGCCATTAGATAGGAGGGTTTTCTTCTATGTGAATAGTTTTTCTTATTATTTATAATAAACTACAATACTTGAAAGAAGTGATGATTTATAATCCTAATATGATTCAAAAGTTCTTTACAAGTTTTCAATATATTTTGTATTTAGTTAGAATAAATATATTTAAAATGAATTAGAATCTTCTTTCAATATACGTTCATATTCAACACTAAGTTAAAAACTTAAAATAGTCTAATAACAAAAAAATTCTCAAATTACTAAAGTGAATTCTAAAGCAATTATTAAAGTAAATACTCATAAGAGATGATTACAATACACATTATCTGTGTTTTGTGAATTTTTCACATTGTATGATTTACTGTTGAGGTCCTAATTGTTAATTGCTGATTTTGTAAAATTTATTGATAAGTTTATAGATTCATATTAAATATAAAAAAATGGAATCACAATATATGAGAAACATCACACAAAATACTATGGAATGTCACTAATTACCATGTATTACCACATTTTTTAAATACTTTCGTTATAATTGTTTTAATTTACATCTACTGTGAAAATAAGTGATCTCTCTCGGTAGCAATAATGATTCTTCTCATTAATTTATAGTATTAAGTTAGTGTGTTTGTTGTGTTTGTTTGTTACATTGAGATCTCATGGACCGTGCATTCCCCAGTCGTGTGCTTAGTATCATTGAAAAGCCCTAGGTGAGTATGGGTTCATGGGCTTTGTTTCATGGTGTTTGGATCAATGGTGTGAAAGTTATTGAATTTTCAAGGGGTTTTTAATCAAAAAATTAGAAAATTACTTTTATTTTTAATTAAGGAGACTAAGGAGGGCTAAATCATTACTTTTGACATCACAATGGTTATGGCAATGACACAAGAAACACTAGAAAAAAAATTAGAAAATTACTTAAAAATTAGAGAATTATTTTAAAATTAAAAAATTACTTTAACTACCAATTATTAATGCAACAACATAGGACACACTAGTTCCTATTAATTCATGTCCAATGACTTGTAAAAATATGTTTTCTTTTTCCATACCCGTTTAGTAATAATCTTCTTCACTATAAATTCACCAATCATTTTTTTACATATTGAATCTACCCTAATCTTCCATTCAACTTATCACACCAATAGGTTGTTTTAGGAGTTCAAATTTTAAACAATGAATGAATGTAAGCACATACCAAGCATATGAAAATGTGTTTTTTCATCCTTCATTTTTTTTGAAGAATCATATGTTAATTCTTTAATGTTTGTACAAGAAAATCCTTTTCAATTTAAAAACAAACCATTCAAAAACAACTTGAATAAAAGGAATAAAATAAAAAATCATAATATCTAAAACTTCACATTTTGAACTTGCAGAAAAAATATTCTTTTGAAACTCGCAAAAATTCAATGTACAATTGATTATAGAAGGAATATTCAATTTTTGCCTTCAAATTCTATTATAAGATATTTTTTCATTTATCCAAATAAAACTTCAAACTTAAATATCTTCTTAACTATGTGGTCTAATAATCTAAATTTTTTGTGAGGTGCTCACTATCAATTTGAACTTCAAGATCCTAAGGTTATATTATATACAATCTCAAGAAAAAATGATCAAACAAAGTGCTCAAGTTCTTGGTAGTTTTCGCCCATTTTGAAAGTACATTCCCCTTGGCATTAGGGATTAAAACAAGAATGGTGTGACCACAAGGCTTTGTCTTAGGTAAACAACAATACTCATAGTGGGACAACTAAACAAAAATAAATAGTGTGAAAATTGATAAAGGTGATTTTATGGTGGAAGCAAGTATTGAAACTATTTACATTAGTTGATTGTAAGTTGTTGGTAAAGAATTTGAAATAAAAATTAAAAATGAATTTCATCGGTACTATCAATTTGACTATTCAACATGTTGTATGTATTTAACCCCTAAAGGACCAAGTGTTTGTTCAATGGATGCAATAAATCTTGGGTAGGTTCTTATGAAGTCATTTTTGGTTAGAGGTTTATGGAATTTAGACACAATGTGTAAATATGTAGTATGTCCTTGGTGAAAATCTAATTTTTCTTCTGAGTAAAAGTTCTGTTGCCTTGAACTTTTGAGATAGTTCAGGCAATTTCAAAATCTCTTGGGACTCTTTTGTAGGAAAGCTCATCAACTTTTGAAATTTGGCATGCAATATGTAATTAATAAAATATGGCATAAAATTGTCCAAAAAATAAATAAATTAGTCCCCAAATCACATTCTATTGATTCAAAGAGGAAGCAAACTTTGTTATCTATGTTGGGGTAGTTTCAAGTAAAAAATATTTTCTTCAAACTTCAAAACTTGTTATCTTGCAATTTGTGAAGTCAAAATTCTTGAAATTTTTTCCACATATTCCAAATTTTTGTCTCTAGCTTTTCATCATTCAAATTTTCAATACAAATTTCTTCATTGCATAGGAAATCATCAAAATTGCCAATTCACTTAATATCCTTGCAATGCAAGGTGATTTAGAATAAGTTAGACTCCATATTTGCTTCTAAATTTTTCATGAGTCCAATTAACATCAGATACTTACAAATGGTCAAATGGCTTCATTTTTGTGTAAAGAAAAAATTGTACTCCAAAAGAGCCTGAAGTTTACTAACCTTGTTTTGAAGGAATGAATTTTTTTTTCACTTCAAAGTTCAAACTTTATAATCTTTCAATCTTCATGGTCAAACGGTTTGAATTTTTTTCCACACTTTGGTAAAATACTTTCATTCAGTTTTGTATGCTTAAAGTTAAAAAAATGTTTAAATTTTCATTTTTGAAAATCATTCCCCAAAACGGGAAAACCACAATTTTGACAATATCTCCCTAATGCCCCCAATCCTATTAGGGCTTAAGCTTGTGTCGGAGGGGGGGGGGGGTTCTAGTTGGGGGGCTGAGTAGTTGGACCAGGGTTTTTGTTTTGAGAGAATTTTCAATCAACCCGGCAAATTTTGGCCTCTGTTACTGTCCCTCCAAGTTTGGGCCTCTACAATGACGCCAACAAGCTGACACTTGCCCCCCAAAAAACACTCTGAGTCGGACCACCTTGAATTTTATTTTTAAATTTTATTTTTAGTTTGCTTTCATATCAAGTCACGAGCTGCAGTTGTATAAAATAGGTTAGGCTTGCATGGATTTGACTAGCAAAGGTTAGTTTTATATAGCTTAGATTTACATAGCATAGACTTACATAGAGTAGACTTACATATCTTAGACATCTTACATTGTCTAGCCTACATGAGATTTTTTGCAATAAATGCAAAAAACATCGTTTCTTTTAATCTAATGGAGATAGTAGTTTACTCATTTAAGTACAGGGATTTTGTTTCCTAGCATTCCGGCTCATCCCCAAACTCGTTGTGCACTGTGAATGTAGTTGAATATAGGATTTGGACTTCCAGAAACCAAAATCGATGAAGAGTTGATGCCAAAGGACAGAGCCAACAAACCCCAACATTTCAACTTGTGTTTGTTTGAAAAAAGGTTCTTTGAGGTGGACTTTGCATATCAAGGTAACTGAAAGGCCCTTCCCCCAATGGACAAGTGGCAAGTCCAAAATATTTAAAAGAAAAAATCCCACTCACAATTCCTCTTTTAATCTTACCGAACATGATAATTCCATCTTTTTCACTTTGTCATTTAAGTTACGACAAATGTGCTATCATACAATCACTGAATGAGTGATCATATTGATACTAAAGGAGATAACCCATTTCCGATTAGGCTCCCATTCTTGTAGTTTAGGCTACTCCATTTCCGATTAGGTGAATTGTAGGTGACAGCTCATGCACCACATGACCCCAAGGACAACAAAAATGTTCAAGAGGTGTACATTGAAAGCTTAATATATGATCGTGCAACGTATATATTGGAAGCCTTATATTGATTTTGGAACTATCCTATGGTTGGAAATAGGTTTGCCAACAAATCGAGAATGGGACACATAGAATCTTCATGAAAAAAATTCATGATAATTTTGCTTTTAAGGGAAATTTTTTTGGAAATTATGTAATCCTACTAAAATCTATTTCTCTACATAGAGAAATTTTTTCTTGAACTTTTCCATGCCCACAGATAGGCTGAATTCCTTAACCCTTAAAGGACGGACTGGTGACCGTGAAAATCTTCCCTTTTGAAACCATGTGATGTCATCTACTTCATAAAATCCAAAAATATTCATTGGAAGTTATACTACTGGAGAAGACCTACCCTTTTCTCCAAAAAATTGGAGGATATATAGTTGCAGTTCTGTCCAATAGTACATAGGCAGTGAGAGAGCTTCTTTGTCATCCATCGGTCTCAAAACGTCCATGTCATTGGAAATGGGTGATCATCCTGATACTCTTCCTAAAAAGTCATTCTCTTCAAGGACATTCGTCAGTTATCCCAACAGTCTCCCTCATTCACGACATCCTACTCGTGCTCAGTTTGGACTCTTCTTCCGGTGCCGCAGCTGGAAACGAATCTCAAGGTTGCCGACCGTAGGATCCGGAACAAGCTACACAAACCGTCGCCACGGGGACGCGTCAGAAGACCGTAGTTCTGCACGCTGCGGGAACGGAGCCAGGTGGTGACCAACGCCGGCGGCCCAGCCCACGAATCTCACGTGACCGGGAGCCACAGCACGATTATCGCGTGGGATCCGGAGCTCAGATTCCGGGTACCTCGGAGAACTAATCAATCCGCATATCAACCAGAAAAATCGGGTCCCAAATCCCAATGTACGAATCGCAAATTAATGGCTTCCCAGTTCCCACTTTCACTAATTAATAAAGCACCCACACTAACTTTAAAGTTTAAACTTGAGAGTGTGGCTGCCATCCTCCAAACAGAGTTGCAGTCCCAGGAGGCCACCTGAGACCACGTCTAAGTGAGGCGCGGTTGCGGCCTCCCAGCCAAATGGCAACTTTCTCATCATCGATGATGTTAACTTACTTGCGAGAAAGTGAGGTTGGTGAGTCGTGATCTTCACAGACAGAATTAAACTGGCCGCAATTTAATTGCACCTGGCTCACGAACTGCTTGCCTGAGCCTTTCCAATCTGATGACACTGGTATATATATATCCTGTGCCAATTGTCTCCTCCATTGCAAGACCCGTGTTTGATCACTTCCTGGTTGGTATCTCATTTGAGTAACGATCGTCTCGGAGATTCAGTTCAGGTGGCGAGAGAATCGGAGAATTTCGTCACTGGTGGCTTGCGGTTTGATTTTGACCTTAGTTTGATTGCAGAGATGTTTTCAGCGTAGGCTGACTTGGTGGCCGGTACTGAGAGGCAGCTGTCTGGGTTGCTTGCTTCTGGATGTTGTGATCTTTGTTTGAAACAGAAGCGGGCCGGGGCTGTCGTTTCTGATTGTCTGTTGATTGATTGACATTAAGGTATTTGATTGCAGTGGTTGTTTTCTGTCTGCGTTTGAATGCTCACCGTTGTTGTTTCTCGTTGAATGCTTCAGTGGATGAGAACTGCTGGAACCCCCGTACAGTTTCGGGTTCTATCGGTGATGGTTGCGAATGTAGAACCTGTGATCAGCTTACTGGCAATCGAAGGCGGAGGTGGTTAATGATTGACTGATTTGGTGTGTGGAATCGTGTTGCATTGCCTGGGGGTAGAGATTTGCGATCGAATCGGAGGGGTAGCAGATGGCGACCATGGCAGCGAGCGGTGTGCGATGCGCCCAGGCCAGTTTCTCCGCACCATCTTCTAGCCGGCAAGGCGCGGCTACTGGGATGCCTTCGCGTGTCTGCGCAATGCGCCAGGAGCTTCGAGATGATGCCCTCAAGGTTGTGACCCCCGTGAGCCCGCGAACTTCCAGTCGCGCGGGGAACATGGTGTGCCAAAGCTTGGGAGAGAAGACAAAGTCGTTATCCGACGTGATTCAGCAGGAGACTGTGATTTCGCCCAGCTTAGCCTCGCGGTGGCGAGAGATTCAGGGCTCTAACGACTGGGAAGGCCTGCTGGACCCCTTGGACATGGACCTGCGCATGGAGCTCATTCGCTACGGGGAATTTGCACAAGCTTGTTACGACACGTTCGACAACCAGTCGCATTCCAAGTACATGGGCTCGTCGCTCTTCCGCATGGACAGGATGCTTCAGAAAGTGGGCTTGCCTGACACGGGCTACGAGGTTACGGACTACTTGTTCGCAACTTCCAGCGTGGACAGTCTCATCCTCCGTAACGAAGCCAAGGACGCTTGGTCCCGAAACTCGAACTGGATCGGCTTCATCGCCGTCTGCACGGACGAGAAGAAGATCAAACAGATGGGGCGACGTGACATCGTGCTCGCGTGGCGTGGCACCGCAACGAAGCTGGAGTGGGCTGCCAACCTCGCAGGGAAGCTCGTCCCGTGCAGTTTGGATGCGCGCACACAAGACGGGAAGGCGTGGAACATGAAAGTCATGCTGGAGGAGGGATTCCTCAACCTGTACACCACGAAAAACTCTCAAACGGAGTATAACAAGGAGAGCGTGCGAGGGCAGATTCTCAAGGAGCTCAAACGGTTGATCAAGAAGTATGACAATGAGACGCTGAGTATCACCATTACGGGACACAGCTTGGGGGGCGCCTTGTCCGTCTTATCGGCCTATGATATTGCGATATCCGGTGTGAATCGACATGGAGACGATGTGGAGATTAAAGATTTTCAGGAACAGACGAAGTCTACTCCCAATTCGAATCCTGGCAAAACCAAGGGCACCAGGATCATCCCTGTCACGGCATTCACTTTCGCCGGCCCGCGTGTTGGCAACAACCCTTTCGCAGGTATGAGAATAGAACTTGCAATCCATGCCTGATTTCGAATTTCCTTGTACGATTTTGAACCTCCATTAATTTGTTGAATCTCCCTGTATAATTTCAAACTCTCCTTGAGGACGGCTCGTAATGTCTTCTGGTAATTCAGGGAACAGTCACGGTACCTCAGATAGAGCTTCAACCCGTGGCTGTTGGGGTTGTTCTATCTGCCACATGGATGTAAGCAGTCAGTGCTATCCTTCACAATTCTTATTGGAAACAGAGTGACCACATTCTAACTTACACCATCAGGAGTTTTGGAGACGGAATCACGGAAGTCCCTAACATCAATCATTTTAATTCTCATTGACAGAATTTCGGGTCCGAATTGACAAGTGTGAGCACGCAGAATTTGGTGCTCAGCGTTTTCAAACAATGTTGGTTGAATTCCAAATCATATTCTGCGATTTTATATGATACTTTGCATTATGTCAGAAAGATTTTAATCCACTGTGCCTTTTTTGCGTGCAGATATCGTGCGAGACTTGGGAGTGAAGATCCTGCGCGTGTCGAACGTACAAGACATGGTTCCCAAAGTCCCCAGCCTTATCTTTAACGAGAATTTCACCTTCTTCAACAACATTCTTGACAAGTTTCCCTTCACCTACTCCCACGTCGGCGCTGAAATCATTTTCGACCACGACCTCTCCCCAGAGCTTCGAGCTCGTGGCAATCTTCTGAACGCCCACAACATGGAAGCTTATCTCCACTTGCTCACAGGGTACCACGGCCCCAACAAGCCCTGGAAGCCCGTGGTGGACCGCGACATTGCGCTCGTGAACAAAGCCTCGGAGTTTGTGTGTCCCAAGAGAACTGGCATCCCAGGCAACTGGTGGCAACCCCGGAATAAGGGCCTGAAGCGTAACAGCCAAGGGAAGTGGGTGCAAGAGGAACGTGACTACGAGGATCTTCCGGAAGAAGTCTTGAAGGCAAGAGAGGCCAAACAGCTTACCTCCTCCGAGAATGGGAACTAGCCTGTGTAAATTAAGCTTGTGCAGGAGTTTTAGTATATAGTCTTTGCAAGGGGGCTTGTATTTGTGGCTACGGGTATGATTGGTGATTCCTTGTGGCGTTTTCTGTACGCTCATTGATAGTATATGCCTGCCACGTGAATCATCATGGATAGGACAGTATAGACAGTTTTGTACATCGGAGTGGTTGTCATGGTTGGGTTCGGGAGTTTTACCGAAGGTCCATAAGTTACCCCGATTCTGTAACACTGTCTTTGTTGCTGTTTCGTGTTTCGTGTTCTTTCTTGCTTTGTGTATCACGAATCTGAGGTTGTAACATTGTTTCAGTGCATTTGTTCTCGGTCAATTGTGTCATTGTATATGACCAATTGACCATACTTTTGTTCAAACCAGTGTTCGGGAAACTTTTTGATATTCCCCGGCTAATGTCCTCCAATTCCTACAGTCAACCGGTTATTGAAGTTCCCATCCCGGTTATTTTCTCTATTTTCTACTAGAAATAGAAATTTTCTAGATTTTTTCACCGTTTTTTTGCCGATGTTTTCGAATTGCAACCGGATATTTTCCACAATCCACCGGCTAACTTTGAACTAATTGCCGGTTTTTCCCGTTCATTGGTTCGAACGCGACTTGGAGGAGATTCCGGATGCGGTTTTGCAGGAAAAGCACGCCAAACTCGCCTCCTTAACCCCTAAATGCCCAAGGCCTGTTTAGAGCTCCTTGAAATTTGCTCTTAATTGAACAAAAAGTCAACATTTTCATAAATTGTACCAATTTCTTTTCAACTGTAACCGTACAAATTCTAACTAGACATGTTAGAGGTCACATAGGAAAAGAAAACATAACAATATCTCTTACAGATTGAAAGATTATAATGTTTGATCATGAGGGTGTGAAAACTTTGAAAATTTTTCAATTCACTTTTTGCAGGTCAACTCTAAAAAGTTGGTCACTAAAAATATATGAGGTTAGAGGACCTAGTATGCACAACCCCAATCAATTTACGGTTATTCAAAATCTATTCTACAATTTTTTTAAATGAATTTCTAATGTGATTTTGCCTCTAAGATCTAGTGTATTTGAGGCTCATTTTCAAGAGCCCTCAACACTACAAGAAGTCAAGATTGCAATGGGCATCCTTGCACTAAATCTTCAATAGAAAAATTATAATCCTTTATTTTTTCAGATCGACTTTTTGATCCTAAAACTAGACTTCAAAAAGAATTCTCCAAAAATATAAACTACTAAAAATAGCAATTTGATTGGGTTTTACTTAATTTCAAAGTTTTCAAAACACCAGAATCTGGTGCCTTGGGCATTTAGGGTTTAAATGGGAAGAGGTTGTAATTAAAGCTCGTGCAGGAGTTTCAGTATTTAGTAAAGTATGTGCAAGGATGCTTTTAAAGTATTTGTGAATCCGGGTATAATTGATTCTTTGCGGCGTTTTCTGTGAGCTCATTGATAGTGTATGCCTGCCACAGCATTGAATCATCATGGATAGGACAGCATAGAGAATTTTGTCATGGTTCAGTTCGGGAGTTTTACTGAATGTCCTTCCTGCGATTCTGCACCACTGCTTTTACAAAGTTGTGCTCCATTCATTTCGTGCTTCATGTTTCACGAGAACTGCAGTTGTACCGTGCTTCAGTGCATTTGTGCTCTTGTACATGTGTCAAATTACATGTCAGCGTGCTTTTGTTCGTGATGACCTCGTCAGTTCGATTGGTACTGATTTGCATCCCAGGCCACTCCACTGCAATCAGGCCGTCCGGTACCTTATCATGGCCTTGCAGCAAAAACTACCGGTAGTGGCTATCGACATATTCATTATGAAGAATTGAAGAATTAAATCTTGCTAAGTGCCGTACAGTATCTTATCCTGCAACAGATGGGAAGTAGTCGTTGAAGCAGCCTTGGACCTCATTTTTTCCACTTCTACTAACCCCTTTCGGCCAATGAATGACAAAGAATCTTTATATCTAGGACAAAAGACAGTGCAATGGTTCTTCCTTGAAATTTTAAGCCAGAAGGGGAGAACTTGCACAAAAGTTTGACCTCCAATGAGTACTTTTGTTTTCTTTAACCTTGAAAGGACCTTTATCTCCTTGGGGGATACAATGGATTTGGGGCAAAAGTTTCTATGACCTCAATTTTTAGTGAATCTTTTGGAAACTTTCTCATTATATAGAAGAACTTCTTAGCTTTAATTGTGGTAATATAATTTTTATTTCAATTAGTGACCAGGAGCAAAATTTGGAAATGAAATTTTTAAATTTTATTTCTCATAGATTGCCTCCAAGGGAAGCTTTGATTCATTCCATTTGGATGAGTGATGGGAAAGTTTTGAACAATCTTGTTTTTCAAGCAATCTAAGCATCTTCTTGAAAAAATAGCTTGTAGTATTCATTTTTTAATGCAATTATCACAATTATTTTTAAAAAAAATCATTTTAGAAGGTCAAGTTTTCTTGCTAAAACAATCTTAACTTTGGAATTCTTGTATTTCAATCCCATCTTAGAGCTATTCATAATTGAGTTTTTCTTTCAATCTTGGACCTACTTCTACTTAAAAATTTCTTAAAGAATGAAAATCAAGTGTGATTTTTTTGAAATTTTTAACCTAGACTTTCAACTCAAGTCTTGAATATACAAAACTTTCAATTTAAATTTCATAGTATAAGAAATTCCACAAATGGTAGTCAAAGTTCTTTGAAATTGTAGGCCAATGTTCAAAAATAAATTCTCCAACTTTGAATGCTAATATCTTTCAAATTGTATAGTCAAACTTCATGAAATTTTTAATAAATGATCTTAGACAAGTAATGAACAAGATTCCAGGCATGGTTAGATTACAAAAATTATCTTTTCTTTGTTTTCTTGAATGAATGCAATAGAAATGGCAATTTTGAGTGGTTTTTGACCAAAAAATGATCTTGTTCCTTTAGGGGTTAAAGGAGATGATGTCATGTAGTATCAAAAGGTATGATTTCCATGGTCATCAACTAGGCGTTAAGGATTAAATATTAGATATCAATGTGCCAAACTTCCCACATAAGTACTATGCAACTAACTTTTTGCTTGTGTCAGGGTTTGGGAATCGGGAAATTAGGAAAGCTCATAGACGCTCTTAATCGATATGGTGAGCACTTGGGGAATAGACAAGAGATTGCTTGAGAGACACTCTCCCTTCCTCGATCTTTAATAAGCTTGCCATATTGTAACCACCTCGACAATAACCACTCCTCCTTCCATCCCTCCTCTCCGTCTTCATTGAGTCTAGTTGTTACAATGAAGTTGTAACATTTCACCACCACCACCCTTTAATTGTATAACGTCAATTTTGCCGTTTGTTTGGTCCTACTGCATCAGGATGGAGGTGATGGAATTCTTTGACTACATCAAAAGCATTCACCACATTTCCAACTGGTTCCCCTCATCTTTTTTTGATCCATAACCTTTATAGGCAATGAGGTATTGAAGTTTTTTCCCACGACCACGCAATCAAGAATCTAGAACTACATAGACTTCTCATTTGATGTCTCCTTTGGGGATCATAATCAAAGGAGGAGGTTTTTGACATCAATCTATAATTGTGTCCTCATGATATCTTTCAAGGAGGGAAACATGGAAAACATCATGGATGCGAAGTGTTTTTGGTAACTTAAGGCAATACATCATGTATGATAGTTTGGATATATTTGGAAATGAACCCAGGAACTTAGAGGTCAATTTTTGTGATGGTGTTGTATTGATATTATCATGATGAAGAAGTACTTTGTCACCAATTTTAAAGGCCGGTTGTAGTTGCACTCCTCGATCATAATTTCATTTTGCATGTTCTCTAGCGATCTTGATCATCGATTGTCTTAACCTCTAAGTGAATTTTTTGTAGATGTTGAATTTGATCCTCAGTTGTTGGAACGGTTGAACTTCTAGGTGTTGTAAACGATAATGAAGGATGTTATCCATAGGTAGCATAAAATGGTGAAAATCCAATTGCAATATGAATTGAATTGTTGTATGGGAATTCCGCCAAAGGAAGAAGATCAACCCAATTGTCTTATCATCTTGTAGTGAACATATGTAAGAATTGTTCCAACACTTGGTTGATCCAATCAATGCTAATATTGGTTCTAGTTTGGCATCCTCACCAATCGCTAACTTGATGTGTTCCAAAATTTGTGCATTTGTCCAAATTGGTTCAAATGATTCAAATGCGGCCAATTGTAACAATAGTCTTGGATTTTCTTTCCATCCTTCTATTATATCACTCCACCTTGAGACAATATTTGTTCTCCCATTCAATGACCCTAGACAATGTTGAATGTCAAAATAAATGTTGAAAGTACCTTGGACCATCGAGCTTGTCGTCCGTTTAGTTTCTTTGTGGTTAAAAATATTCCAAATTTTTGTAATCGTAAATTATACAAATCTAATGTAGTGATCGGCTTCCAAGTAAACGTGCCAATCTTGGAAAGCCAAATCAATACCCAAGAATTCCTTATCATAAATATCATAGTTTTGTTCTACTAGCAACATCTTGGAACTTTGATAGTGTCACGACCCTCATCACAAGGCGTGCCCGTGCCACCTTGGTGAGTAAGGGGGACATTGGGGGCGACTCCCCAAGCCTTGCAAGAGATGAGGTGAGGGGGACTAGGAATCCCGAGCGATCGGAGCGATGTAGCGCTCTGATCCGGACGAATTTGGGGGCGTGTGATATACGCTTGGAAAGGTCTTGAGAAGACGCTTCTAGCCGTCCAAAGAACGCGTGATTTGGACTTGCGAGTCAAAAGTTATGGGCGTTCAAAGTTGGGGGTGTCCCGGTCGCGCCGGGAGTGTCTCGAATCTTTGGAGGGCGATATCTTTGCGAGTACTTGTCCGAATGGAGAAAGTGAGTAGTCCATCGGCATCTACGCGTCGCGTAGATGTCGAAAATGGGGTCGCATGTGCGATTTGGATCCCGGACCGCAAAGTTATGCCGGGTGGAAGTTTAGGAGTCCCAAACTAGTGCGAATCAGGAGAAACGGGGTGGTCTTCCAAAACCAAAGGGTGTTTGGGAGTCCCCCTTGACATACAAGGGGGGGGCTGCCGAATCCCGCAGAGAGTACTATGAGGAGGGGTGGTCTCCCTCCTCCCTCCCAAATGGTGCCATGGTGAGCCTAAGTGGCCCCGGGTGGTGAGGCTAGTGTTGGAGCCTCACCACCACTTGTGTGTTACCATGGAGTGCTTGTGCACTCCTTGATACCGGTTGGGTGGTGTCCCACTCCACACTAGGCCATGGTGTGAGTCCCGTTTGGTGAGTCCCGTTTGGTGAGTCCCGATTAGTGAGTCCCGAAATGAGTTGGGTTGGGCTTAGCGGGGAGTTGGGTCCCATTCAAGGGCGGTTAGCACCGGTGGGAGTAGTGCCTCACCGAGTGCTTGGACATCAATGGAAGTTCCGCCCCATGTCATCAAATGACATGCTCGGTGTCTTTTGGGAGTTAAGTATTGGAAGGAAAGGATTGGGAGTCACGGAGGAATGGGGGATCCCGTGAATTGAGTTAGAACCTAACATTGTAGGTGCGTGGCATGTGTAGTGTTAGGAGAGCATGAACCTTAGTGGCACTAAGGTGTTAAGTGTTTGGAAAGTGAGCTTAAGGTGGTAAGTGTTATTAAGGGGCGCGACAGATAGGCACAAGGGTGTAGGTGCCCATCCTCCCTACTTTGTGAAAGGATACTGCTTGTTTCAGTATCCGATGCGTCAATCCCAACAACAAAAGGCTTTTCAAAATTAGAATGGGATAATACCAATTCTCAAAGAAAATGGAATTGAAGTTTTTTCAAAGCAACATCCACTCAAGCTGTCCACTCAAATCACTAGTCTTTCCTTGTCAAAGTTGTAAGTGGAACATTGATCCTCGAATAATCAAATATGAATCGACAATACAAATTTGTGAACCCTAAAAATGTTTGAACTTCTTTAACTGTCTTTGGAGTGGGCCATTCTTTAATAGCTTGGACTTTATCCCCACACATTTCAAGCCTTCAAGTCCATTTGCCACAACTATCAACTCCAAGAATTCCTCAGATTAAAGATGAAATTAAAACTTTGACACTTTGGCATAGAGACTATGTTGTTGCAATTGTTGAAGCACTTCACGTACAATTCATTGATGCTCCTCCAAATTTCCCCCCAAAATGAGAATATCATCTAGATTTATGACTAATGATATATCGAGGAGGTCACTAAAGACATTTTGTAGATGTCCTTGAAACCAAGAGACCATAATAGGTTTTTAATCCCTAAAGGACCATGACTATGTTTTCACCAAAAAGCTACAAAACTGCCATTTCTAGGACAAGATCCAAATTTTATAAAAAAATAAAATTTTGGACACATGTAACCATATTAAGTTAGTTTGAGAAGAAGTGGAAAAAAATTCAGAAATTTCCATTGTGTAGATTTCAAGATATTAGCATTTGAAGTGACAAAAACCTTTTTTTTGGCCTTGCAAAAAATCAGATAGCTACACTTTACAAGATCACATTTGTATGAAAAAATGTCCAAAATGGTGGTACTTCTTTGGATTCATTCTTCAAGGAAAGTTGTCTACATGCTTGAAAATTTTGAGGTCATTTGGAATTGTACAACATATAGGAAAAAAATAGTAAGTAGAAAGTAGAGAATGATTCAAAATACTAAATTGTTAAGAATTTTATTATGGAATTGAAAAATGCCAATCCTGAATACTTGTCCCTACAAAAGGACATCTAAAATAACATTATTTTATGTCCTCCATGTTTGTGCAAAGAAGCCTCCCTTGCGCGCGTACTTGTAAACTTTAGAAATAGTCTTGACCTCATTTTTTTGGTCAAATCTCATCACTATGAAGTCTTTTCTAATGGCTAATTTTAAGTTTTGGTGAAAATTAATTTTCCTATTTTCTACAAATTCAAATGTCCAATTGTGTAATTTCTTCACTAGAATTCTATGTCCAAGAATCTATCCTAGTAAATACAATTTGGACATTTGAATTTGTAGAAAATAGAAAAATCAATTTTCAACAAAACTAAAAAATTCCCTTGGAAAATACTTCATGGTGATTAGATTTGATTAAATAAATGAGGTCAAAACCATTTCTAATGTTTATAAGCGTGAGCACGAGAAGGCCTATTTGCATGAACGTGAGGGACATAAAACAATGTTTTTTTAGCTACCCTTTGGTAGAAACATGTCTACCTATGGGACTATACCTCAAAAGTCAAAAATTTCAACCAAAAATCATTAATTTTAACTGGTATTTAGGATTAAAAGACCCTAAACCTTAACGTGTGACATACTAACAAAATTGACATTGAAATGTAAAATGATTAGGTAAAATTTTTAAAAGATAAAAAATATGATGAAATCAAGTTAAATAGAAATAGAGTTTTTATTTTTGGCATTAGGTTTAAAGTTCAAAAGTTATAGTGGATGACAAGAGAGCCACTCTAATTGTGACATGAAAATAGGTCAGTGTTTCTTGCAATGACCCAAATATCTTGCAATCTATGCAATCAAAGTTTCTAAATTTCTTCCACATAATTATGAACTAGTCTAGCACAAGATCCTAGGATTAGATACTCTATTTTATTTCATTTTTCAAAGTTTTATACTTTGCAATAGTAATGGCAATTTTGATTGTTTTAATACGGAAAAAGGTTTTAATTCTTTAGGGATTGACGAAACCCAATATATAGAGAGACCAATTTTTGTATGTATTTTAGGTGGCTGGACAAAATTGGAAGCTCCCCAAGTGGGATGAGTGAAGGATTGATTCTCCATAGTTTAGTATTTATTGAAGCCTTCTTCAGGAGAGTAGAAATTTCAAGCTTTGCTCCAAAATGTGTATCTTGGAAAAAAGAAAGGACAAATTATTTACCACAAATAATAAATTTCCTAATTTTGAATTCATATTTTGAATTAGAAAACTTGGATTAGATATTGAAGGTTACAAAATCACAAATTGATGGCCCAAAATAGGGGACAAATGTTCACAACCATGACCATTGTGAAAAAAAAATTCTCACCCTCACTTTAAATGTATCACTACTTTAGACAAATTCAATTCAAATCCTCCATTTTCTGGTGTTACTTTCTTCCTCATAAAATAATAATTGCTACAATGGTCGCTATAGAGGGAGGTCAGTTGGTTATACTAATTATCTTGCTATAATCTATACAATATCGTATAGTACAATACTTCAATGAGTAAATTGTAGTCTATGGAGTATAGATTGACCCCCAAGGCTTCTATTGCTATTACAGGTAGAACCTCTCTTAGTGCACCCTTCCTTTGAACATAATATGCATTAAGAGAGTTTGTAGACAATAGGTGGTCCGTGCCCATGATTCAAGATGAAATGACAAGTGGCCCTATGAATTCTCTAAATGCATAAACTTCTCTTAGTACATAGTCTCGACACCATGCACTAAGAGAGGTTCTACTTGTATCATGAGTGAGGCAAAATTGAAGTGATATATAAGGACAAAAGAGACATAGATAATTGCACCTTATTGTGACCCCTTTTCAAAATTGACCCCTATATATTTAGTGAGGGAGAGCATCTACAATGAAATCAACTTCTAGGACAGTAATGACATAATAAAGGGGCAACTTTAGAAAACACTCCCCAATGCAATTGGTATCAATTTTTCTTTATTCTTGGGCCCATCATTTAGGGTGCCATTCTCCTTCTCAAACTTGATAAATTTGCAAAATATGAAGGGTCCACAATTTGACTCACAATGGGAAGATTTTTAATTGTCAGTTTGTCACACCTTTTCAAGCATTTTTGTGTGTAATAATGAATTGGACTTTTCCTTTTTTGCATGAAAAATCTTTTTTTAAATGTAGAATCTTTTTCTCTTCTTCTTTTAACAATGTGGGAAAGTCCATTTGAGGTTTGGATTGAAGGATTTACATTGAGTCAATTTTTTAAAAAGTCACTGGAACAAAATGAGGTCCATGCTCCTCTACTATAAATGTTTGCTATTTTCCCTATTTTAAGTTACACACGGCAAGTGCTTTGAGAATTGAAACTTCATTTTTTTCATTTAGTTCATCCATAGATAAATGAAAAAAATTATCGCCCAATTCGCGGTTGATTAATTTCTCAACCCCTAAAGGACCAGTACATTCAGGAGACAATTGAGATTTCGGGTAAGTACCACAGTCTCAATTTTCGTCTTGATTTCTTGAAACATTTTATGAATATAGAAAAATTGTTTGGCTTCATGGAAATGAATTTTTTTTTTTCATTTGATGCTAGTAACAAAAGTTTATGCCCAAATAAGCTCAAAATAAAATAGAGGAGGTAGCAAAAAAAATTCAAAATCCTGAATTTTATTTTATTTATTTTCTTCATAGATTATATTTTTTTCTACATAAAAAGATTTGATTCATTCCATTTGGATTTATTATGAGAAAGTTATGGACAATCTTGTTTTTTTGGGCAATTGGAGCATCTTCTTGAAAAAATAACTTGTAGGATTCAATTCTGAATGCAAGTTTTATAATTTTTTTTAAAAAAAAAAGGTCCACATGGTTTAATTTCACTTGCTAAAACGATCACACCATTGGAATTATTGCATCTTAATTCCATCTCAGAGATATCAATAATTTAGATTTTCCTTCTATCTTGTACCTACTAACCTACTTCTACTTAACAATTTTTTAAAGAATAAAAATGAAATTCTTTTGTAATTTTTTTTTCCTAGACTCTCAACTCAATTCTCCACCATAAAGATTTAAAGCTCAAAACTTTGTAGTACAAAAACTTAAAGTTAAGAAGGTTCATAATCAAATAATCTAGTCCCACAATGTGCTAAAAAACTCATGTTATTCACTTTAAACTAAGATATCTTGTGATTATGCGGTCAAAATTTTTGAAATTTTTTCCACACATTCCCATACTATTTAGGTGAAAGATCCTATAATTAGATGTGTAAAAAATCCAATTTTCAATTTTTTTTACTCTTTGCTACAGAAATGGCAGTTTTTAGTGATTTTTTGTAGTAAAAAGGCCTTGGTCCTTTAGGGTTTAAGCATTTATGGATAATTTGGGATGCCTTATTCCTAATACAAATTCAAAACTTTCAAAATTTATCACTAGTGATAAGAATAAGTTCCTATGTTTTTCTAGGGGAGTAAATAAAGGGCAATTAAGGGGAGATCTCAAGAAGGGATCAATTCTTCCTAGCCTACATATTTATAGATAAAATGTATAGTGTGAGGAGAAACTTGGGTCAAAATTTTAATCATTTTGGAAATTCATTGTTTTATTCATATTGTGTGCAAGTATTATATATGCAAGTTTTTCCCATCCAAAGGAATATAAAGTGGCATGCTAAAGTTTGAAGCCTCTGAGTATCAATTTCTTAGAATTCCAAAATAAATAATAGAAGATTTTTATACAATTTGAATATAGTTTGAATATGGTTGTTATATATGCGCTCACCTAAGCACACATTCAATGAATTTTAATCATTTACAATATTTTGAAACAATGATAGTATATGAATTCAATGTGTTTTACAAAACTTTAAAAGAAAAACAAGAAATACAAAGACCATATTTCTTGTATTTTTCACTTTTCTACCAATCATTTTTCGACCCACAATGCTTTGGGCCTTTATAATGTTAATTTATGCTAACTAAAATTGACCAATCACATAATAGGCTTTAGAATACATAAAAAAACCTCTCATTTCTATTCAAAATTGGAGAATTTACAATGTAAGTCTTCATTAGTCCTATATATTTAGCTCCAAATTCAGGTATAGTTATTTTCCTTGTAATTCATGAATTTGTAAGTTTTGTAATATTTCAAGGAGTGCAATATTTAGAAGATTCTTGAAAACTTTAACTTCTATTTTTTGTATGGAATTTTTTAGTAAATGACTACAATTATGAAATCATCAATAAGGTATATGGTAATATGAATGAAAAATATCTTCTTTTGTGTGTTCAAAGTACTAAAATTTTCTTTATAAAATGAAGTTCCTAACAAATGAGAAGCTTATTTACTTTTCTTATTTTTGAATAATGTTTGATATAGATTTGAAAGAATCCATCAACATTTTAAACTAGATACCTTCAATGTGCATTCAACATTGTCCATCATTGACTTCTTAATTAGATGTTTTTTAAGGAATTAGAAAAGACTTTGAAGAGAATGAATTATTTATGGAAGTGTGGGTCAAACATTGAAAGTTGGGACAGTTCAACCTATTACCTAGCTATGGCTTTTTCATTGCTTGTGTTCATGAAGTTTTGACAAAGTTCAATGCTTCATTTCACTAGACATGAACTTACATGAAAACTCATTTGAGGTGGACTTACAAGCATGCATGCTCCCTCTAATTTGAAAACACGAAGGGATGTTCATAGCTTATATATAGGGTTGAATATTTAGGCTTAGGACATACCATATGTTTTTGTTGTCAATATTGATCGAAAATGTAATTCCCTACTCTTCAAGATACATGTGAATTCTAGGTATATTGTATATTACTTATTGGTTAGTATTTTACTTGTGCATATTCTTCATAATTTTGATGAATATTTCACTTCCTTGTAAATGGACATGTATGTAAGTACAACAAGATGAAAGATATCCTTCTTCATATGCACTTATTGGCATCTAGTTCCCATGGTTTGTGGTTCTAGGGGAGAGGAAACATTCAAAAAATATTAAGGTTATGGGGTTAAGGATAAAAGACAAGTATTAGTTTGTGTTTTGTTAGCAAGTAATGGATCATTATTTCTAATGCAAAATGATGTTTATAGGTAAAATGAAGCACTCTGTACCTAAAGCAATCGATGCAAAATTGTGCATGAGTTACAAATTCTATTTAACAATAATTGAAAATCACTAGTCCAATCACAAAACTTGCAAGCAATTTGTTCAAAAGGTATTAATAATTTACTTTAAGGACTTAGGGGAAATGATGGATCTACTAGAGGATCAAAAATGGTTTGGATCATTGCTTGTAGACTAGTACACAAGCTTAAGGCTTTTCTCTCATAGATGATAGACAATTTTTCTTGGATTTTTGAACTCTTTAACCCTACCATTTATACTTTTAAAGTTCAACCAATAGATGTTATTTTGCAAAGGCCTTTGAAGGGTGAATTCTCAACATGCTTCAAAAAATGGTCAATATCATGTATTCAAGAGCAATTAGAATTTGGAGTTTTGAAGACCAAGTTGGTTTTAAGCATTGTTATGTTACTTGAATTAATAAGCATCTAGCTTTTTGATGCTTTGAAAGTCATTTGTTGTCATTTTGATATTATAATTAAGAGGTGGGAGAAGTGTGGGTAACTATTTGAAGCATTTCAAAGGACTTTTCAAGCCTTTACTATGGAAAAAATTGGCAAATGATATCTCTTTGGCAATAGGACCTTTGATACAACATTGAGTGAACAAGTGAATGAAGATGAAGTCAATGACAATATAGAGGATTTATTTAATGTTAAGGTTATGGATATGATGGTCAAATGCCTAGAAGGTATTAGAAGCAAAAAAATCCATCTGTGTTATTATAATTTGTATTAGTAACATTTCTTGTTTTAAGACCTAGTATTGTATTTTATTTTATATATTTAATATTCCGTAAAAACTATTAATATGCCCTATATTATTACTACAATACAATACAATAAAAAGAGAAATAATTTTCTAATTTTTTAATTTGTAGAAACTTCAAAATTCAATAACTTTTACACTGGAGGTTCAAATGCCACAAAACAAAGTTTGTGCACCCTTCTTTGCAAGGAGCTTTCCAACAATACCGAGAATATGACCATAACAAACAAAGCATGGTTTCGGAGATTTCACCATAATAAATAAAGCAAACAAACAAATAAACAAACTACCTAATTTTATGTATGGACTAGTGTACCTTGTGCTATTGCTACAACCAAAATGAAAGTAAAAGTAATTTAAAATTTTTTTAATTTATAAAAACTTTGAAATTCAATATCATTTCTTCTCTAAGTTAGAACACCACAAAACACAACTCATACACCCCTACTTGCTAGGGGCTTTCCAATTGTACCAAGATAGTGACCAAGAGATGCATTGTCCAAAAGATCTCACTATAACAAACAAACAATCTAATTTAAGGTATGGACTAGCGTGCCCTTCATTGTTGCCACAACCAAAATAAAAGTAAAAATAATTTTTTAATTCTTAAAAACTTCAAAATTCAATAATTTTCACACCATAGGTCTGAATGTCACCAAACAAAGCTCGTGCACCCCTTCTCATAGAGAGCTTTCCAATGGTATGAAGAACACAACAAAGGCATCCGCGATCCATGAGATTTCAATGTAACATACAAAAAAACAAAACAAAATAAAACAAACAAACAACCTAACTTTAGGAGTGGACTAGTGTGCCTTGTACCGTTGCCACTACCATCAAGATATCAAAAGTGATGGCAAAGCCCTCTTTAATCTCTTTAAATAAAAATAAAAATAATTTTTTAATTTTTTAATTCATCAAAACTTTGAAATTCAATAACTTTCACACTATATGTCCAAATGCCACAAAGCAAAGTCCATGCACCCATCCTCCCTAGGAACTTCCTAGCAATACCAAAAATGTGACTAAAGGATGTATGGTCAAAAAGATATATAATTTAACATAATTTAAGATAAAAAATAATTAAAAAATCCATAACTTTTTTTACCATATATCAAAACGCCACAAAAAAAACCCATGCACCCCTACTTGTAGAAAGCTTTCCAATAGTAACAACAACACAATCAAGGGATGCACAATTCAAAAGATGCATAATTTAGCATAATTGAAGATTAAAAAATAACTCATAAATCTATAACTTTCCCATTGAAGGTCCCAATGCCACGAAACAAAGCCTGTGCACCCTTCCTCACTGTGCACCCTTCCTCACCGTGAGATTCTCCATCGGTACAAAGAATGTGATGAGGGACGCAAGGTTTGGGGTTCAAGAGATCTCAACATAACAAACAAAACAACAAAACAAACAACCTAACCTAAAGGTATGGATGTATACCCTACTTTGTGCATTATTTTGGTTTTTAAAATTTCCTTTAAGTTAAGCAAACTGGTTGTATATTATTCTTGGATTTTCAGACATATTACAAGAAATTTCTCAAAAATTTCCACATTCAAAAGTTTAATTAACTTTTGCCGATCCTGACCTTAACGTAGGGTAGGTTGGACTCGATTTGGGAGAGGTGAAGATTTCAGCATCAGATCCTGCACTTTTGCGATGTGACTAAAGTACCACATTCGATTTACCAAACAAACCAATGCTTAAATGAAACTAAAGTACAACTCGCGCACAAAAGGTTACACATCCTCTTCTAGACTAATCAAGTGATCAGTGACAGAGATAACAGACCTGATATGGAAGAGTCGGAAACAATAGGACTTAAGATCCAATATTCTGTACACTCTGCCTTAATCTCTTCAGTTCAGTATCTAACTTTTGCAGTTCCAATTGCAAAATTTTCACCCGACTTAACTTTTCTTCGGCCGCACTAAGGTACGGTGCCGTCAAATTCTCCACTTCAGCTCTTACTGCATCAATAGACCTCTGCAGGTCATCATTCATCGCCTCATCAATTTGTCTTGCAAAAGAGTCTGCAACACTTCTCACCTTTTTCTTCACATCCTCCCTTCGCGATGGTAAGTTCCACACTCCAATCAACCTGTTAAATCAACCTTTAGACTCCACTTAACAAACCACAAGGGAACGTACACAAGGTTATCATTAAAATTAGATAGCTTCAAGAATTTTAGACCTCATAAAGAGTACCTTGCCCATGATTCATGAAAATGTCTTTCGATGGTCAAAGAAGTCTCCCTGTGTAACATTGGAAGGCCTTCATATGATCACTGTGACCATACGGAGACCTGTCCATGAATCAAGGGACAATTTCTCCTTACGATGTTAAGAAATTCCTGAAACAACCTAGTCTTACAGAAAACCCTGCAGAAAGAAAATATGGAGAAAAGAAAATAGGACTCCTACAAGCAACATGACGCCACTGAGTCAACAAGGAGTATCATATGTGAAGAGAGCATACCCTCCAGCTGAACACACTCCAAGAGCAATAAGATCCTCCAAAGTATTAGGCAAGATGGAAGTCAGTACGGATGCTGATATTCCTGCCACTCCAACTCCACTAAATACACCAATGACCTGCCACATTTTCAAACTTCCCATAAGATTCATACTATTCCAAATGAAACACGTGTCATTCTCGTATCGGTAAGATGGGCAATGCCTGACCGATTAACAGTAATTGAATTGAGCTCACCATTACACCCTCTAGTATGATGTCATTACTCTTGATTCAGGTCGCAATGTGAAATTCACGGTGGATAGACAAAAGGCACAGCAAAAGTGGGGATTAAAGAAGCTCACCACTTCCCTGAACTCTTGCTCTAAAACTACTAAGGCAGCGTTGGTATCAAAGCCCTCCAACACAGCCAAACTGTTGTTACGTGATCCAGCACTCTCAGTGTCACCGTTTCGCAACTCAACTACTAATGAGTTTTCTGAACTCTCCCGAGAATCTTCATGCACTTGCGGCCACCTACTCATGACCAAGGAGCGATAACTGCTAAGTTGGCGGATGCTATTCGATTCTATCCAATCCCTGTGCTCCTCCAGTGCTTTCTGTTCCAAACCACCACTCTCAATATGAGACGAATGTTAACAGAAACTTATGGTCATGAATCAGGTCCACATATTGTGGAGTTCTCAGTGCAACAGGATCAATTAATGACACGAAATATTCACAGCGAGGGTGTGTTAAGCAGTGGCAAGTTGGCTTGGTGAAGACTGTCCAAGGTGCACTGAATCGACCGGTAAGAAATAGTGAATGTTATTAAATATCGTTTGAAAGCAATTCAGGGTTACAGTGAATCTGTGCATTACCTGAACATCCGCAACAGCAGAGCCGATCACTTTCTTATCATAGCCACTTGATACAGCCGTAGACTGACTTGATCCAACCAAATACTTCCCAATCGCTTCAATGTTGGATAACCGTAGGATGGAATCTACGAACTTGCTAGCACGCCCCTTCGCTGCTTCAATCTGCACATTACAACAAAACCGTGAAAATTGTCAGCCACCACTGATGTAATTAGAGCCGGATTACAAAAACTACGTACTCAGTGGACCGAGATTCAGTGTGCAAATCTGACAAATTTACTCATCCAAGACCTCATACCACATGAATATTGACATAAATTTACACTGAATTTCAAAAGCGCTGTATGCAAAGGTCGTACGCAAAAAGGCCTTGAAAGAAACAAATTAGTGCGTGAACGATAGCTCTGATAGATGAAATATGATATTTTCACAACGATACAACAAGCATTAAAGTTTATTCTCTGATACGTGAAAACCAAGACTACCAAGAGTGATCTAGATACAGAAAAGTAAGGTAAATGAAAAGACATGGAGCGATTCCAATTATGTTAAATAAAAATTATGAAAAAAACACGAAAACAGAAAGCACTAACCACTGCCAAGGTACGTTGTCTCTGTAGAATTGCGCCATTCAGCATTGCCTCCTCGAATCTCTGCAGCTGCTTCTGCACATCTTCCAGAGCTTTCAGATCGCTTTCCGCTTTAAAGGCCTCAGCCGTCAGTTGTGATTCACAAGCCGTCAGAAGTGCAAGGCCAACGCCTAATGGAGTCTCTAACTTCAATCGCAGTCTCTCTGCACCCCTATCAGTCGACGCCCCCATAAAACCAAAGATAAATTCCTCCAGCTCCTTGAACCCACTAGTGGTCCAAAGGGGATCTTCGGACAAGCGAGCAATGTCCACAGTCCCATCTTCTAGGGAGGCTGAGAGCTTCGCTTGTAAGGCTTGTCGAGCTGAAACAGGATAGACTGGTAATTCTTCCACAGTAAGAAGCCGTTGTGCATTGTCTCTTACAAAATCGCGAACTTCCTCTACCTGCCCAGGGACCCCTAATCGTCAGTGGGTTGATATAAAGGCTCAATGCAACACCAAATGAAAAATCTCAAGCTAAAAAAAATTACAGAAATTTCCAAGAGCAATACCTCACTATAGGTAGATAAGACATCTGACTTGTTCAGGATGAAAACGACTTTCTTGCCCCATTGTCTTATGTAACGCAAAAATGTCACCTGCTCAACCATAAAAATCAAGTAATGAGAGGAAGTTTTACGCCCATAAGACTTTATCTAGAAGAAACATAGAAGTACACGAACATTGCTTTTTAATAGCTGACTTCAAAAGTACAACAAGCACTTCATAAAAGATACTGTCAATGCAGTGGAACTCTGAGTTCCAGGAGTAAAACTGAAACAAGGACATTCAAAACGCACGGCGAGAATTGGAGACAGTAGTAAAGATATACCTCGCTCTCAGTCAGTGCCCTGTCAGCTGATAAGACAAAGAGAACTAAGTCTGCCCTAGGTACGAACTCTTCAGTGAGGCGTTGCTGCCGCTGAAGGATGACGTTTGTTCCTGGAGTGTCCACCAGATTCATCTGCACTGTCCACCTCACTGTTTCAGTTCACAGCATTTCCAAGAAACTACGTTTCTTATTCCCTGAAGGGCCAAGAGGCCCAAATGGGGCCACATGCTTTTAGCAGTTTTGAGTAGGTCGTGTCGAGGCTTTTTTTCGTCCGACTTTATTTACTTTTGATCAACGCGAACAGCGTTTTTCACTGATTCTGGAGATATAAAATTTGGTCCCCAACTGAATTACATATTTCACACTACGATCATTTGCATTGGTCGTTTTAAAACCATGAATCCTCGATCCTATACGGTTCTTTCCGTCCCTTTCGAACTGTTTTCTGCTACATGCATTCCAACTAGTAAGATACAGACCTGTTTGAGAAGATTAGCAGGCAAGAACCGTAAGAAATGGCCATCGGGATGCCGTTCTTCTCGCTCTTCTGAATCCCCTCCATCATTGGCATGACGCAGCAAGGTGATTTCGTTCGTCGTGGGTAGAACGCCTTCTTTCAAATAACTCTTTCCGAGGAGTGCATTAATAATGGACGATTTACCTGAGTTGAACTCGCCCTGTCCAGTACCAAGAAAAATGACCTTCAGATTCAAACTGCATAGAACTAGCACTAGGTTGACTCGAGAAACATCAACGGGCTTCAAAAAATTCGCTAAAAACTCTTGTAGAAAGCCTAGACACTACTTCAGGAATAATTTTCAGTCATGAGAAAGAAGAATTCAACCAACGGAAGGTGGTTTCACTTACCACTACGACCGATAAAAACAATTCATCTAGTTGCTTTAGGGTATCAATCAGCAGCGACACTTCCTCCATCTGAAAGAATGCAAAACCAGTTCAGCAAGATAACAAGCGGAGCTGCTTGGATTATTACTGAAAGAGCAACAACCAGATAAAAACCATATACTGCAAACTAGTATAGGTTGTTACTGCAAACAAAAAGCAAGCATGCCCAGCTACAATATGGTGGTTCTACCCAAGATCTGGTAATCCAAGAGTGATGATTTTTAGAGTCCTTTACATTGATCTCGCACCACAGACTCCCCAACTTACATCAGGTGATGCGTCCTTCACAAAAGCAACCATCGCTGTGAGGAGCACACGTTCTTCACCGACAATCTGCTTGACTTGCTTCGTCACGGACTGTTGCTCCACATCAACTTCAAATGCTACAGCATCCTCAGGGAGCCCGAGAAAAGCTCCACCATCCTCCACGCCCACTTTTTCATCTTCTCTGTTTTGCATTATCGTGTCTGGTGGATGACTTATTTCCATTTCTTTCCTTCTCTCAACGGCCACACTAATAGAGGCCAGCAAAGAGGACACACTAGTGAGTAGCTTGCCCTCTCCGCCAGCTTTCCTAATATCAACCGTATTCAGAACCAAACCATTTGCTCCATCCTGAAGGAGGTCCAAGCCAGTTTCAGCTCCAGACCCTGAGACGTCTAAGAACACGGGGATACTGATTCGATCACATACTTCTTTTACGAAATCTTCCGCACTCTTGTCCTTGTCGTTTACTTCTAGTATTAGTAAGTCAGCGCCCTCAGTAGCAGCTGCTGTTTGAGCAGATAGGGCTGATGACACACGGCGAGCTACCAGAGGCAACACAGATGTTTCCAACCCTGAATTCTGCATCATTCTCCTGGCTACCACAGCTGACAATCCTGCATACACACATAGCCGGCTAAACATGAAAACCTGACATTGGCTAGCTTTGAAGTCATGAAATGTTCCAATATCGTTGAGCTGCAGACCGCCGAGAACAACGGGAAGAACAAACCCCTATATAACTTGACAGTAAAAATATATGTTTTGAAAAATAAAGATGAACTCATCAGGCGTATCTCATCAAATAAAAGCTGAACTGGTGATTAAAGGAACCCTCTTGAACCTAGTACAGGACGGGAAACCAGTGAGCCAAAACTCCCTTGGTGACCACTCTGTGCTATCCACTGCTCATCATCCAGCGCTATCCTCCCTCTTCGAAGTTTGGAATGTGCTACCACTACTATTTCAATCATGCCCATCCGCGTGAAGGACTAAAAGACACAAATTGGGCTTCATTCTATTTAACACTTTTGAGCTGGCCATAAAGACTTCCATTTACCCAAATTTATTTCTATATTGACCAATACAAGCACTGTTCTTCAGTAACTCTGGTGATATCAAACTTTGCCCCATCTGATTATATTTTTAACAATATGATCGATTGAACTGGTCATTTTTAAAAACTATGAGTCATTGGTATTTGGGGACTTGGTATTGAACAAAAAGGACCCGCATTCCACAGCCACAAAGGAATCCTGAAACACGACCATTCTCGAAGACAGAAACACCAATTCAAGTTTGTATGGCTTCTGGCCATCTAGACATATTCCTAAAGACGAGCCTTATAACGAGATTCAACGACCGAGGACATCTAGTTCCAGAAGGATAGAAAATGAGAAACAAGCGTGCACATTCGAAAGATTCAAAGAGAAAAGAAGGAAGACCTTCATCTGACAGAATCACTCCATCTGCCCCTGAAGCGGCAGCAATGTCCACTCTCTCTGCTACCAAAAGCTCTGCCCGGCCGCGGAGTATCGTCTTCAGCATGCACCCCGCATCATAAAGTTTTGCACCTCCTAATCCCCCATCGCCACCATCTTCCAAAAGAATCATCGTCACCCCAGCAGTCACTGCAGCACTGATTTCCTCCAGCAGGGCATTCTTCTCCTCTCTTTGCAACTCCTCTAACTTGACACGAAGAGCCAAACCTGGTAGACGCACTTCCGCCCTCCTAAAACCACCAGGAAAAACCCTTTTGGCGGACTGTGGTACCTCTGCTGCTTCGCTTCTAGAATCGGAGCTCAAATCCATCTCAAAACCATCCACTAAAGAACACCTTGTCACCCTACCAGTCAGACTATTGTGATGAACGGGTCCCATGTTCCTAGCTCTCATAGACGTCCCAGTCGAGGCCTTCATGGAATAGGGCGAAGAACCTGCCTAGAAAGGATACCAAGAAAAAACGTTCAGCACATGGATTAATTTCCCTTGAAAATGTCCATCAAAGATCCGTTCTCAGCAGGTCAAAATCCGTTCTAAACAACCCAGACAGGCAAAAACAATAGAACAATTTTCGACCACATAATGACGGACTTAAAGAGCTTGAATCAGCTGCTTCTTACATTATGCTTCAAGTGCAATCCCATAATTTGCACTTAACCCCTAAAGGGCAGGAATTTGAACGCTTAAAAAAGACCTATTCGAATGATCATATTGTGCAAAATATAACGCAGACAGGGACAACTTTTATACCATCAGAGTCAATGAAGAGTACTGCATGAATTGGACAAAGAAAAAGAAAAAAAGAAAAAACGAATCAGAGAAAGAACCCAAATTAACCACTCCAAAATGCTGAAAAAACATGTCGCTCGATTTTTAGCGTTCGTGGCACTTAGGGGTTAAGACATCTACACATTTTCATTCCAAAGCTAAACCCTGTGGTTGTCAAACTGACATAGTCAAAAGTTTATACCTCAACGCGAGAGTAGCCTCTGCAACGCGTGGGTGCCATGACCTGCTGCACACTGCTGCATTTCAACCTAAAATGAAGTCCCACAGCTCCGAGCCTCCCTCCTTTAGACCTAAGGAGATGGCTTCGTATCCTGCAGTGATGAGGTAATATATGTCTCGATGCCTCAGAAACCTGTAACCAATCAGAAGTTGCACATGTTAAGTCACTAGCCAAGTCCTGTCTATTCTCAGCACAGTTGTGAAGGGTGCTATCAACCATAGGTTATGCTTCTTTGAAATCGACCCAGGCTTCCAGATCTGAAGTTTGTAGAGCGTTTCCAACGTAGAGGATACTATAGGGACCTCATCCCGCCTCCAATTGACCCTGTTACCAACAGCATCTCATCTATTCATATATCGGTTGGCCTTCAATTAGCAATTGGTGTAAGCATGACTTGGCCAAATGTCTAAAGCCACCGATCTTTGTTTACTATACCTTCAATACAGGTCTAGAACCTCCCACTTTGAATGATTTGCATACGAAATTATCATACATTGAGTGATGAAACAATTTGATCTCAAGAGGATTTGGCTCTAGTACACCCAAAACGATCTCTTCACAGTACCATACCGATCTCCCCAAAACCACACTACTAAATACGTTGAAATGCTGAAAGTTACAGAAAGAACATTATCCCCCTTCAAACAATCAAAAGCTGCACCAATGTGCTGAAGAACAAAGATACTATCAAGGAAACCTTAAGTTCAGTTTGCCGGATTGTGGTTGTTACCAGATGCGAGGATTTGCGCGACACCAACTGATTGTCAACAAACAGACAGGATTCAGCTGCAATAGTACCATTCCCTCGAGCTTTGCAAACTTCATTGATGCCAAATAAATTTCTCGGTGTGAGCATCGATAAGGACGGAGATCGAGAGTGGGCACGGCAAGGAAACCCCGGAGTGTTCAAAATCCCAGTCATGGCCATAGCTACTGAGCTACCAAGCATGCACCCGATGCGGAAAACTCATTTGAAAAAGCGAATCTAAACAAGGAAAAAATAAACTATAAATCGTTGAAGCACAACACCGAAATAACGGTCTACCCATTTCGCAGCATCATCCTCTTCAATCCATGAATTGAAGCCGAATTGCTTCGTCACCTCAGACCAAAAGAAACTAGAAGCAAGAGCGCAAGAAATCAGTCGATAGAAAACCTCGTATTGCGCAAGAATTGCAGCTACACTCGTGCAACCTCTCAAACTAATCCTCCGTCAAAATCACTCGCACTTGAAATTGCGAAATCGAAACTACAAAGCCTCGGTCGGCTCTTCTGCGGAACCCCAGTGGCTCCAATGTCCAAACAATCATCCTTTCTAACCCACCATCCCAAAAGCACCGCTTGAAAAATCGCTCACACTTCGAAGGAAAGCAAAGCGAGGCATGTGATTTGTGTATCCGGAGGTTCGGATTTGCCGAAGGGGCCTTATCTTGTTCCCTTTCATAACGCTGATATATCAGAGAATGGCCACCCTCATTGGACAAGAGGAGAGTTGCATATCATGACATGTGGATGAAAGTAGACCTGCAATATCTGCAACACAAAAATAGTTTTATGGATGAAAAAAATTGACTACTGATACTGTAGAGTACCGGTATGCACTAACTTACTGTGAAATGAAGTTTTTATTTCACAAACTGAAAGCCTGTCAGAAAAGTATAGATATGATTGTTTCGCACCTTATTTTAGGGTGCAGGAGGAATCTTCCAGGGTATTCTTCATAAACCTCGTGAACGATAGACTTCACTTGGGGCTCAAGCTCTTTGGGGTTTAAGGCCACATGATCGAAGCACTTGATAGTTTCACAGGGTTTTGGGGATTTTTAGGGTTAGGGTTTTGTGTCTGAATTTAGGAGTGGAAGTGTCGATGCAGCAGGTGGATTCTTATTACAGTAGGTAGTGATTCATTTGCTTTGCGGAGGTTTGAGGGTCATTCTTAGCCTGGAAGAAGACGGTGAGCTTTGTTGTCGTCGTTGTCGTCGTAATGGCCTCCTCACGCGTTGTTGTGCGCAGCGTGATGGGGGGTCATCACATTGCGAGGATCCGAATGCTGCCTCAATTACGTGATTTGGTGCCATCGGCTGTCCCCTCGTCGTCTTCGTCGTCATCTTCTTTTCCTGGTGCTGCATCTCATTTTTCGGCTAGACCAGGGGGCTCTGAGCAACAATCCGCCAACGAGACTCCGTCTTCGTCTTCATCCTCCAGTATTCCCACCCCACAGGTCGTGTACAAGAAAGTGAGTGACACTTTCCGCAATGCGGCGTCCACGGCCGGAAGCGCCTTGCACAAGGTGCGAGAAGCGAAGCTTGTGGATTCGGTGAGGACAGGGTATGCGTTTCTGAAAGAAGAGATGAGCAATACCTCTCCACGGAGAAAACAAAAACCTTCTGCCGATACTGCTGCTGCTGCACAGGAAGCTCCCCCTGTGAATTCTTCTGTCAACGCCATAGTTCCCGTTGTTAAGAAAACCACAGGATGGGAGAAGAGATGGGAGACTTTGAAAGAGAAGGTGAGTCATTCGCGTATGATAGTGTCAATCAGCGCGTCTTCTCTTGATCAAGGCCTAAATTTTACTCCTTTTTCGATTTAGAATTTACGTTTGTATTTTAGTTTCTCTCATTAGGGCATTTGATTTTCCGGGTTTCTTACTTTCAAGATTTGAATTTGAATTCGTTAGCAGAAAATCCATCCCCCAGAGGTATTGCAGAAAACCTAACCTCGTTACAGTTTTCGGGGTATGAGGTAGAAACTGCCTTAAGTGGCGTTACAGTTGGCAGGGTTTAATATGGTTAGATTGTTTGGAATACCTATGGAGGATCTGAATTGAATATGGGGGGACTAATCAGAAGACCTGATGCAGGCAAAGGCGCACCCAGCCTTCAAACGAATCAAGACTGTGACTGGGCATCCAGTGGTCACCAAGGGTCAAGAGGTTAGCTCCTTAATTCTTTCCTCTGTATTTTCTTTAAAGCATGATTTGGCTTGATTTTTGAAAGGTAGGCGTATGGCAACAAAGCAGGGCTACTGCTTCATGGTTGCTACGACTGCCTAATTGTACCTGAAGGGGGGAAAATTTGATGAGTTAGCGTTGTCTATAGTGGCACAGGATTTCTATATCAAGATTTTTTTTCTTCTGGTCCCTCCTTGAGTTTGTCTTCTGTCTTCTCTGCTAATGGAAAAGACAGCTGTTTTGAGGTTTTGAGGGGTTTTGTTTATTTTCCTTTTGCAGCTTGCGGAAGACTTGCGGGAAAGATGGGAGACTAGCGACAGCCCTGTAGTTCACAAAATTCAAGAGTATGTGCAACTGTGCCATTTTCAGTCCGTTTCAAGGGGGAATATTGACCTAATATTGTAAAGTGTGTCCGAGTGAAACTTTTCCATGAATGTAACGATTGACTTGTTTTTATCTCGTCAATCAAAATTTTAGAACTCAAAGCAGGTTCCATTCCATGTTGAAGTAGGGTTTGCTGAGTCTTTAGATGTACATTCATCACCGTGTCGAGTTTCAGGAATACCCATCTTTGTCCCTGAAGGAACAAAGGATCATGGTTGTTCAATGACTGATTCAATTCGTCATGTTGTGAAATCTGTAATTCAGATGAGGCCATACTTTATGTCACCAGAATTAGTGAAGAATACTGTATGTATTTGTTGAAGATTTTTAAACTTAACCTAAAAGTTCCCATATTACCTACTCAAAACTGCTAAGAAAAGCACGAAACCCAATTTGGGCCTGTTGGTCAAGTAGGGATTAAGTTTGATCAGGTGATTTGAGGTATAAAGATGGATCATTCTGTGAAAGAAGATTTTTTAAACTCCCGTTTACTCGATTTGAGAATTTCTGGATTGGGCGGGAAATCTGATGTGTAATGAAATTGTCGCTTTTCTGCAGTTTGAACGAGTCTCTTTTTGGTGAAACTGCCACTGCAGTAGCCATGCGTGAGATCCGTCGTCATGATCCGTAAGTTCTCGCACTGAGTTTATTCAAGTAATCTAGGGTTGTGGCGGTCCTGCTCTGCATTGCGATTTAACCCCTAAAGGACCAAGTGTTTATGGTTTTTAAGATGAACACTTCGGTTGATTAAATCCGTAAACTTAAACCTGTAATCCGGGTCGCTTGAAAACTCTATCATGGCCATTACGAGGAATGAAGGACTCCTCGCTAAACTTTCCAAGTCATACTAGTCGATTGATATACACAGTACTCTATCGCTGAAGCGCTAATCTGAAGTTTTTGGAGTTTGAGGCAGATCATTCACGTTTTCCGAATTTCTTGCCGAGGTCCAAAGCGAGATACGACCCACACTTCGAGCTTATCTTAAGGTGAAATTAGTAAGAATCTGCTTTGGGCGGGGTCGAAGGATTGTAGTAATGGTTACTACGTCCTGATTCTCTACATCATGTACTTACGACTTGTTTTTTTGAAACAGGGTGATTTAGCCACTTTGAAGAAGACATGTAGTAGGGAGGTGGTAGAGCGTTGTCAGGCAGAGAGGAGGGCATTGGAGAGCCAGGGAATCTTTTTGGATAACCAGGTGCAATCCATTTACTACATTCTTCCTAACTTTGTACAATATGGTAACACTAGATGTGGTTGCACTCTTTTCTCTTTGTTTGCATTCTTCCTTTTTTCACTGAAGAGGAATTGCTTACTGATCTATGGAAAGTTTTTATTCTGCTTGTTTCATATCATTTGGCTTGCGTATTTCGAGGAAAATGTTTTTTAGGAATTTGACACCGAACGTCTTTCATGCATCTACAGATTCTACACATTTCTGATGTTGAGATAAAGGAGACCAAACTGATGGGAAATTTACCTCTCATTATAATCACTGTGAGTACCATTTTCAGTGCATGAAACCTGATTTCTTTTGCGGTACCCATGATGTTCCGTCTTCTGTTAGAATAGGCATTAGGGTGTCGCTTTAATTGTCGCGAGAAGGTCATTTGCAGTTTTTATAGTTGAATGATCCAGAAAACGCAAGCAGTCTGATTTAGTGGGGTGGTTGCTATGACAGTTTCAAACTCAGCAAATCCATTGTGCTCGGGACAAAGCTGGCAACATAATTGAGGGAGCTAGGGTATGTTCAACTCCTTGAACTCGTGTGCTCTTTGAGCCTGTCCTCATAATAGTCCACCTTTATGAAATTGTCGTTGAAGTCAATTTTTTGTCGATGACATTATCCTTCAGTTGCCCGAATGGCGAGAAGTGGCCGCTTCCAAATCTATAGGATTCGAAATTAATCATTTAGTAAGTTTCAAGGAATGTAACAAAATGTACAAATCAGAAGAACAAATCACACCCTACATTTTTTAATAATATAAATATGTTCTGAACGTTAATATAATTGACTATTAGCTTCCAAAGTGGAATCTCTATTTTAGCTTGGTGTCTTTGAGGTTAATGTCCTTAAACCTTTGGTCATTCTTAGGAAGGAGTGGGTGTAGTTGAATGCGTAGTGCTATACGAATTTGAATTAATGCAGATGTGGCATTTTGTAGGATGATATCCACACAATATTCTATGCATGGGCCATGCAACTAGAGAGTCCGGAGGAGAGAAGTGATGGAGACTTTCAAGCTCGGTGGAAATTAAGAGAGCTGCAACAAGCTGGCATGCAGGCTCTCATCTAATTGATTTTGGGGATCTCATATGCCGTCCCTTTTCCTTAGTTTATAGGTTCGCTGCATGGGTTGTTTTTGCATCCCGTTGAGAACGAATTCGTTCACATGTTCAGCGCACACCACCGCAGATCGATGCGTGTGTTTCTGCACACGAATAAGTGGTTGGGATCATTGCCACTTCGGGGTTCTGCGTTGCACCTCTTTAAGATGGGACGTTCTCTCTTAAGGGGCATTAGAGAAGTTTCTCAGCAGCGGATATTTCCATCTGATATGAGGTGCGTAAACTATGCTTTTCATTACAGTGGTCTGAGATTGACAATGTTTTTCTGAGCTGATAAAGCTGAACCTCGAAATACTGGAGGAGGAGATTCTACCTCTTGCGATTGGTTACTTCTTTAGTGGATTCACTGATTCTTGATGGACTAAAAGTTCACTTGGCTTTGGGGATGATCCTCTCGACAGATACATTTAAAATAGATAGCAACTGGAAATTGTAGCATTATAATCAAAACATGGAATGTTTCCGCCTGGATGTGCTTTGTCTGTGGTGTAGTGTAAGTTGTTGACAATTTCTTTGTGGATGTCACCCATGAAGCTTCCACTACTAGCTGTGTGGCTTTGATCTTAAATCTTAGCCTTAAGTGCATGAAAGATCCTTGTGTGGCAATCACGTTTTTGCAATGACTTCTATAATAACACGTTCTCGCCATGTAGTAAGGACTGCATTTTAACCTCTTAGCGCCCTGATGAATTTGGGCAGAGCAGGGGCACCTGAAATATACAGTTCAACATCAATGATACATGGAAATTTAGTTTAAGGTGAAGAAAGTACCCGTAAGATGTGAAAGATTTGGAATCAAATTCATAAATAGTTGAGTCAAAACTTTAAATCCTGTACTGTACATGGATTCAAACATCGTAAGGTTGGACTATGAAATGAAGGCCGTTTCCTGGAACGCACAATAGGCTCTCCAGAGACGTTGATAGCAGCCTTTTTTTTATTGGCGATATAGTGCGAGCTTGATACTGAAGAAAGTTTTGTGAAAAATTACGAATTGATAGATGACAAATACGAGCATGTATTATGGAGCAAATTTTCTGATACCGTATTGCCTTGCTTCGGTGAAGCGTACCTAATATTTAGGAGATTTGTGTTTTTTTGTCGAGAAACAATATAGTCCGGTAGTTGACCCTACGAGGCGGCAACTTTCTCAGGCCATTGAAAAAAGTGTATCAACTCCAGTACTCCGAACAGGAGTTTCCTGCAGATTTTGAGGTTGTGTACATGGTGTCTACACAACCAGTACTGTAGTGTGTGCAACTAGGTCTTGATTTGTGTAGAAGCTTACGACCCATTTCCAACCACTTAACCCCTAAGCGTCACAGAGAAAACTACATAAGTGAGGAGTTTTTTTTGTTGGATCTAGAAAATCCAGAATAATGTGAGAACTACTTGGTTATTGAAGTTTTTACCATTGAGATTTGAAGTCAACTTATTAATGAATATGAATCTACAATTTATAAGAGAATCCACCATGTGGATTTCGAGATTATAATATTTGGTGAACTTGGTATTCCACAAATCCTATTCTCCCAAAGTCCAAAAAACATCTTCTCTGATGCACATGGGTTAAGGAATTCAGCATAGCTCCAGGATGGGTTTGGTGAAGGAAAGAATGTCCTCATCCAGTGAAATAGATTTTAGAAGGATTTGAAATTTTTTTACATTTTTTTGGTCAAAAATAAAATTATTGTGAGTTTTTATCATGAAGATTTTGTGAAACCTATTCTTGCTATATTGGTCATTCTATTTCCAATCATAGGCTTGTTACAAAATGGATGAGAGTGATAATTGTGGCATTTGATGTACATATTGTGATCATTCTAGGCTTTCAATGTACACTTCTTGAACATTTATGTTGCTCTAGCTAGTATGTGTCAACTGTGAGCATCAATGTAAACCACAATTGATTGGAAAAACATCAACCTATATTGTGAAAATGGGGTGGTGGTTGAGAATGGGTTGGCTACCTTAGCCTTGATAATGCATTGAAGATCACAACATCTTGTCTAAATTAAAATTTAAAGATTCGTGTACAAAGTATAGTATTTGTTCCATATCTTAGAAGCAACACATTTTGTTAATCTCTCAACTAGTCTTAGTTTCAATTATAGTCTCATGAGGCTAGAAAATTGCTCATCTGAGGGGTGGTTAGCCTTCTTTCTATATTTCCCTTCAATGGGAATAATCTTAGCTCATTTTTTAGGCAAAGAGAAATAGTTGCAGAATGTAACACAAGAGGGGTTATATTTTTCAAAGCATTATTGAATTACTTATGAATTTTCAAATGAGTTGAAGGCACCTATCATGATCCTAGGTCATCCATAAATTATTCACTTGCAACTTGTAAAGAGAATTGGGAAAAGAAAGGAAAATGATTGGTTCTTGCAATATATAAGATTTTTTTATTGATCCATTCAAAGACTATAGAGGTCAATTTAAGAACCATCTAATGTCCATTTCAAAGCTAATTATAGAAACAATTCTAAATGATTGAGTGAATTTCAAACCTCCTATTGTAGGGCATCTCCAATCTTCTCTAGAATTTGCCCCCTCCAAATGAACTTCTAGCTTTAGATTGGTTTGTAGTTGGAACTTGAAAGTTTTATTAATAGAAGTGCATTCAAGAAAACTTTGCACATGTTCAAGAAGATTCAAATTTAGACATTGGACGATGAAAATTTACCTTTTCAAATTTAGCTAGAAAACAAAGATTATAGAGGAGTTGGCAAATCACAATTACCCAAACACCTTGCACTCCAAATTTGCCCATCATCCTCACCATACTAAATGATTGTTTTTAATTATGTGAAAAAAACATAGCAAGCATTTGAAATTTTCTCTAAACTCCAAATTTCTCTTTATTATGTTTGAATATTTTCTTTTTGGAAAAAACTCCCATCCTAGTACTCCTCATTGCACTACATGGGCCACAACATTATCACAACCTTCTAAAGAAATTAATGGATGAAAAATGTTGAGCATATGTAAGCAATGAGCATTCATTTTTGTGAATCATTTTAGGAGATCTTTTCCAAGTTCACTCACATTAGGCCTATGACAATTCTAATTTTAGATTGCATTTGCATTCATGTTCAACTTTGGGCTTTCAGTTTGGAATATGTGACAAGAATTTATAGTCATATACAATCTAATTGGTTCTTTCTCCAAGTTGGAATATTTATCCCACCTTTACAATTTAGAACCAAACTAAGGATCAAAGGGCTTTTAGTGTCTCAAAGATTGTTTGGTCTTTAGGTTTTAGCCATTGGATGTTTTGGGTTCAACATCAATCACTATCCTGATCTATAATGAATTATGAAAAACAAATCACTGACTCTCCTTAGTTGATGCATTTTCAAATGTGAAAGATTGGAGTCATATTTGCCTTTGCAAGAAATGCAATATAATGCTCAGATATTGTTGAGAGGGAGAAGCTCTAGATCTCACCTTGGCATTTTTAGCAAGGATAGGATCAAATTCAGAGTTTCACCTTGTTGGATAAATGTCAAAAAAATTCCCTATTTTGTGGATGTTAATTTAATACATTTTTACTCTATCTCGATAATTCATAGATTATTATTCCAAATGTGAATTCAAATTTCCTCTTGTGAAAAACTTAGTGTACAATAAAATCCAATGTTTTCCTCTAAGATTTTTTCTTGAGGTTGAGTCCAAGGAAATTTTTTTTGAGCAATCATGAACCATTCAAAAGCAACACAAATTTTTTTAGGGAATTCCTTAGCAATATATTCTTCCTTTTCTAAAATCACAAAATTGCTACAAAATCTTTGAAGAGGATTGCTCCATTTTAGATGAATGTATGTCTATTTGGAGGAATAAATGAGTTATCATCCATATTTGATGTGTTTCATCCACATCAATGGGCATGAAGAGCTTCATAACTTCAGTGAAGATTTGCTTCCTACACAGTTCCCCAAAATATGACTATTAAAAACCCCAGGTCGAGCCCACCTTTGCAATAAATGCAAGGGCGCCATAACTTATAGAGCTAGGCAAGACGGAAATTGACGAAGACGACGACACTGCCAGACGCGGGCCACTGACATATGAAAGCCGCAAAAATGATTTCAAAAAAATCCGTGCCGAGACTGTGCGTGATGTCCGCGAATCGGGAAATGTGACCGCGGCGGCTCTTTCGCATCGCACCGCAAGAGCAACCTGCTCCGATTTTGCATTTGCGAATCGAAGCTTGTTTAAGTCTCCGAATCCATTGTTCATGTTCATGTTCCCAAGTACTTTAACTTCTATTGCTGAAAGAGAGAGAGAGAGAGAGAACGCAGAGAAGAAGCGCTTGAAACACGCACTCTTAAGTTAAGTTTGCTATTGATGTTATGGCTTCCGACACCGGCGTCAGGCTGGTGCTGCATTGATTGCCCCGACAAGCCCTGTCCCTCCCTCGCTGCATCATGGCTTCCGCGTCTCATCAGGGATCCATGGTCTTCGCTACGCCTCGCTAGCTTCGTCTTCACTTCCTTCCTACTCCTCCCGTCTGCCACCTCCGCGCTTCGGATTTAGGGTCTCGCACTTGCTTTCTGCCGCTCCCGGGGTCTTGGATGCTCTATCGTAGCTGCACCTGGCGTTTCTCGATTAGTTCATGGCTTGTTCGAGCTTCGTGTTGCTGTTCTTCGCTTGCCGTTTCGAGTTTTTGTGTTATGGAGGTTCTGTATGCGGAAGCTTGATTTAGCTGAGTGCGTGAGGAGTTGCATTCGAATGTTTCTCTTCTTGCCGGCTTTTGATCGTATGATGGCAATGGCACTTCCTGTCTAGATGAGGAACGAGTGAGAGTCTCGGTTTCTTTAAATTTAGAAACTAAAACTTGGAGCGCTGGCTCCCTTTTATATTCAGTGTAGGTGTAACTTTTGGATATGCAAGGCTTCCTTCGTTTTGGTTTAGAACTATTGAAATGAAGAGAGGGACGCTTACGTTTGGCACTTCGACGGTACTGGTGATATGGAGATTTAGTTATCAATGGCAATGTGGCAGGTGAGTTTAGAGAGCGGCGGCAAACTTTTAATATATCGGATTGGAATGTAGATGGTTCTGAAATGGCAGGAGCTTATTGTCCATATTTTCAGCTGAACCGACTTTTTGGTGGATAGTTTTTAAAGCTCTGAGGTCGCATTGGCATTGGTCAATAAATGTTCCGAGGTAACTTGTAGGATTACATTAAGTTTCGCTTTCGCTGGCTAAGACATTTTACGCTGAGAGATAGCTGAGCCTGATTACACCAATGTCGTGGGAATTGAATTGCCTTTGGAGACGAGCTTGTGCAGCAATGTGATTCTGAAGATTACCAAATCCATGGTGACGATGTGATGCCTGCTCTTGAAATAGTCATCAGGTTTTCAACTTCAACGCAGGTTGAGTCTTCTAGTGATCGTTTATGAATCACCGTCCCTCCTGCTGACACAGAGCTTTATTAACATATCCTTGTGGATCTTCAACACAAGTTTTTTTCTGGAAATATCGAACATCATGATGCAGGTATGTATTGCACTTACTTCTTGGCAATATCTGCTTGCTAGATTGTTAAAATATCGATTTTTAAATTTGAGGAACTGAGATTCTAAAGGAGTTAGGGAACTCTGTCCAGCACCACAAGTGCAGCTACACATTGGAGAAGAATTGTTTGATGAGTACACATTTACCGATTTGGTTGTAGTGAGATTATTCATGTGAGTCATGCGAGAAGTCTATAACCTCTGGATTCCCTGCACCTTGCAGTGGGCAACCACAGACATCATGGAGGGACTTACGGCCTTGGTCATGGAGAAAGAGAAGGAGAAGGAGAAAGAGAGGGAGAAAGACCGTGAGCGTGAAAAGGAAAAGGAGAAAGAGAAAGAGAAGGAGGGCGAGATGGAGGCTGCCCTTTACACCAACTGCTCGCTTTTAGGGTTGGATGCCTCGGTCCTTGGTCCTGGTCCTGGTACCCGGGCAGGACTCTTTCGGTATTCCAATCCCCGAGTTGGCGAGTTCCTTCTTTATTTTCTCCTTTCTGCCCTTCGAGGTCCTCAACTCTCGTCGAAGGTACTTTTTGTGAATTTGGTTCGTCTCACTTTCTCTTCAAATCTATGAACTGTTTCTTCCAGTTTTAAAGGTAGACTGGCAACGTTATGTGGGAAGGTCGATTGCTCATTTAATATTGCTGGAGTTTATTTAAACTCATGTTGATGATCTTGTTTAGTATTCCTTGCGCTGTCTATGCCCTCTATAGGGATCTAGTAGCCCACGAAGGTCGTATAATCAGAGAGACTAGGCTCTAGTCCCTTTGTCACACAAATGTTTTTGATCTTGGATGGAGTAATATCTTTTTGGATGGAGGAATGACAAGATTGGTGTTAGCAGGACTTTGCTGGAGTTTGGCCGATATTTGATGCTGCACAATCCCGTGACTTCCGTAAGGTGAGCAGATTCAATACTGTTGTCCACTAGTCGCGTTGCTATCGTTGTCGCTGTCAAGCTAGTGTCCGGTTTTACATCATTTCATTTCATTTTGTTTGGATGATTACATGTTGAATTCCTTTTTCATGTCTATAGCCCTGTTAGAATGATCACATTCTTGTACTACAGATTGTCCAGAACTTAATCAATGAACTGGAAGCTCAAGGAGCCTTACCACATAGCAATTCAAGAGTTTCATCATTGGCCACTTGTTGCGGACAGAGGTTGCATACCTACCTTCAGCTCCATACTATTGCTCTACTTGTTGGTGGAAAATATTAATAAAAGGAAGTGCCCAATACATATATTATGCACCGTAGGAAACTTGATAATGCTTGGAGCTCACTCTTAATTTAAATTTATGAGCTAATGAGGATGGTGGTATGATGTAGATTTGTGGAATTATTGTGGCATCTGTCTGCGCATGCCCTTAGAGAGGTCCATCGGCGTACTTTCCCTGCTGATGTTGCCTCAAATCCACTTCCAGCGCCACTAGCAGAAATTGTTTCTAATAATATGCATGCGGCTTCTCTACTTAGTGTTACGAAGGTATTCAGCTGACCTAAAGGGGTCCATATGTTGAGGAATAGAAGTCATCCTTCTTCGTTGTTGAGTTCTGGAGAAGTTCTTTAATGGCTTTGTTGCGTTTAAGCAATAGTGAACGCAACTAAACTCACTTAAAGAAACGCAGAGCTGATCACATTAAAAATAAATTTAATGGAATTCTCTAGGTTTTAAAGGGTTTTTTAAGTATGTTATAGTTGCATTAACCCTGATGCTCATGGGGAGCAAATTTTCCCATTTCTGAATTGTGCTTCTTTATTTGTGCCAGGCTCGGATTGCTCTGGAAAGGAGGAGGTTCTTGGAGGATGCGGCAACAGCAGTGCGAAGGCAGGGAATGTGGTCAAACATGGCTCATGAAATTACTGCAGAGTATCGCTCGTTGTGTGCTGAAGAGGTGTGAGTCACTCTGTACCAATTATACTGGACACATTCTGGTCTGAAGTATGGAAGGTCAGACTCTCTATGAGGGTGTAAGTCAGACAGAATCAGAATGTCATATTTGGATACTGTTTCAAAAGAATGCATTTTTGAGGATTGCAGATTGTTGGGTAGTGGAACTCAGTTTTATTGCCAACCATCCTTTAGAATTTTCGTGCCTCTCTCCTACCATGGTGGAAGCATGGTTGTAGCTAAATTCCTTGTTTAGTTATCCTTGCTGAAATCATGAGCCAATTACCTATTAAAGTGATCCATTAGGCTAGAGGAGATGAGAGTCTAAGAGTGGAATTGACTATACACCATCGACTGTTCAGAGAACAAATACTTGAGGATAGTAATTTTTTTTTATGTCCTACTTGCAACTGCACTAACTGGCATGTAGATGTAGGCATTTTTGAATCAAGAGCTGAGCAAAGTGCAAGAGTCTGGAGTAGATTTGTTTGAGGCAAGAGGAGGAACATCAAGTAACACAGGCAAGGCAGCGGCTGCAGGTGTGAAGTCCATTACGTTGGATCGAGCTTCGCAGATTTGGAGAACCCTCCTGGATCACACAGGTCTACCAAAATGCTTTCAGAAATTTTCTATTAAAAAATTATACCGGACATAAGGAGCAATAAGATCTAAGTTACACATTGCATTATCATTTTTGAGTGAAGAAGTCTTTTGGCAGTCATGCATGAACTTCGTGCCAGTAATTTATTTACTTCACCCGTTTCTCAGGGTTCACATTCTGCTTTGGGTTTTGTGTTGCAGAACACAGTGCCAATGTCACATCTGGACCCATTGAGGACTTGATTGCCCACAGAGAGCACAGGTACGTCTTTGTTAAGGCCTTTTATGGTGATATCATTCATTTTCAAATGGATACATTTCTATTTGAAGTTTTTTATTTCCACGTTTGTACGATCTTCTGGTTCTTAGTAGAGGATTATTCCATCTGCATCAACACATTTTGACCTTCTCAAATACACCACAGATTCACCTGTAAGGCTATTTTTCCCCGCAGGTTCAGGATAGATGCCACACTGTTGCGGGCTTCAATGGATCAGGATTCGGGACGTCCTTGTATGGACTCTTTGTCTTATGATACTAGCTTCAGTCGACGACGTGAAGAAAACAGGAGTCAGTCGAGTCAGACTGATGGTGCAGCGAATGATGGAATGTGCAATGATACATGCAGCAAGTCAGATGATAGAAATGGAAGGGACGCTTCTCCACTGGATGTATCTGAAGTGTTGCGTCGTTGGACAAATGCATTACAGCGCATCCACAAGCAAGCTCTTCGTTTGGTAAGGATTTGAACCTGCCATCCTGTTGTAGAAATGTTCCAGAGTTTTCTTGTGATATTACCTGATGTGAAGTAGGAGATTCTGTCTCACCTTCCAGTTCGACGGGTTTCTCTATCATTCTAATGGTACTACTTTGTACTCATTAAGAGTTCCTAGTGGCACGCATTTTAGTAGAGAATTTTCACATTCAACTGGCTCCGGCAAGAACAACCTCTTGTCTCCTTCAAGAAACTATACCTTCATGTAGGAATCGGAGATGAACTGATGTAGCCTCTATAGTGCGAGTAGTGGTGGTTCTACTCTTGATGTGTCAATCTTGGTGGAATGATTAAGGCCCAGACAAATGACGGAGCTGGACCAGAGATACTTGAAACTGAAATGGATTTGGAAGAAAATGCACACGCGTGTGCGGTTCGTGCAACTCTTGCGGAGCATAAAGAGCACCTGGGAAACGTTGAGGTATTTGTTGACCTTGACATGGGCTTTGACTCGAATGTTTAGTTGGAACTTGTCTTTGTACCTCTGTAAACTAATATTACTGGGTGATTCGTATAATGGCAAAAGTAGACCGATCAATACGAACAAATTTGGCACAAAAAATTGTAGTTGAGAAATTTTTACTCGTTACATTCATTCTGCTTCCAAATGAATGGATGAGACTCAGTATTGTTTATATTGCAGGCACTTATGAAACATGTGAAAAGCTCCATGCCAGGAATGAAGATAGCCATTGCAAATCTAAGTGCAGAAGCAGATGCCATTGAGTCTGCTGCAAGTTCTGCTGAGTCTTCTGCTGCGTCACTGCCAACAAGCACGAGTAAGATGGCCAATTCAGTATACCATGACACTCTCTATACCAATTGTGGGTATTATGGTTATCAGATGACTAGTAAAGACTCACCATTTTTCTATTGGGGTTAGCTTTGTTGACATAAACGTCTCCCTAATTTACTTCTGAAGGGGATCATTGCCAATCAGGGCTGTATGATTTTGCTTTGGGGTTATTAATCGTTTGGAAATAGTTCCATCATATTCCTTGGAGAGAAAATAAGGAATCATCCAAATGTCCCTCGCAAATGGAGTATAAAAATGTGGACAAATGCAATAGATTTTGAACCTATGATTTCCGGAGTTAATGACCAGTTCCTAGTAATGTCTTTTGAGCACCACAATATTAACAAGTCCTGAGAGAAACTTATAATGTTCGCAGGCCTTGTGAGAAGGTCTGATCGGTGCCTTGTTTCGAGCCGATCCATTGCCGCACAAATTAAGCAAGACAATGTAGGTGTCGACCTTACCAATTTTGCGGAATGAAGTTCAGGTCTGAAGATGGCAACAATTATTACTCTACCTATTTCTTTCCGACAGTCTATTTGAGGACCAGCACCTAGAGGATGTGATTTTTCTCCTGACAGTAGCAATGTGTTGAAATTTCCTGTCTTTTAATGCTCCCGGTGGTTCAATCTTGGAAGAGTGCTAGTATCGAGTCCCACGATGGTGTTGGAGTCTTTCTATTTCTCATCTGAATTTTGATAGTTACGAGTTCATGAATATATTTTGTGCTTACTATTGTTTTCTGTGTCACTCTTTCCAGATCACGGTGCAGAAGACCACGGACCCTTGCTAAACCTCTCTCTCAATGAATACAATTGCCTTGTTTCATCAAAATAGCTGCAGACATGGTCTGATTTAGCAACCTTTGCGAAACAAGGTCGTACAGTCTTCAGGGATGTGCAGCTCCAGCTCTCCAAGGTGGCGAACATTGAGATTAGGGTGAGCAACTCTGGCTACTATTTTGATAACTCCACAATAGATTGTCACAGCAACCGGTGTTGTGATAGATAGAAATGTTGGATTTACCGATGTCGATGCCCGGGTAAGCATGAAGCATCCTGGTACCTGTTCATGACAAGGATTTGACGTTCGAGGCATTCTCACGTCACACGTAAATATGATCTATCTCCACCACTCGAGGGTCCTGTCACACTTAACACGCTTCCAAGATACTGATTTTGCGCATATCCATCTATTTCATGGATCTTTCTATCCTATCAAAACTACACCAGATATTGTAATTTTATTGGGATCAAAATTTCTGGACCATAAATTTACTGTGGGTTGCAAATTCTTTAATTCCAAAGATCTTTTCCACATATGTAGATATTTGTATACCAGAATGCCTACTTCTTTGTTATAAGTGTGCTGTGTGCTCAGTAATTACAATTTTTGGTGTGCATTTGGTGGCTTTGGTGCATTGAACCCCTGACCACAATCATTGTTTCCCTTTACCCCTAAACCCTAAAGGAGAGGGGGCAAAGCTCTTGTTTTCTTGGCTAGCTCTTGTAATGAGCATTATTCCTCATTTGTGTGGAATAATTTTGATAATCAGCATTGATGAGATGAAAGAAGTCTCATGTAGTTTTTAAGGTGATAAATTGTAGAATTCTTGAGAAAATGCCATTGCTGACAAGATTAGAGAAAGAAGTGTGGCTAGGCAGTACTTTGTACAAATATTGAATTTGGGATGCTCATACATACTCCAAAAACATCTTATTCTTTATCCATAGGTAAATATCATCATGCCTTTGATGTGTAATTTTTTTCAGATCATTATGAGATGTGGAAAATAAAATGAGCATTTGAAGTGACAACTTAGAGTGCCTTCTCCGTTCTCCAAAAAATCACCAAAAAATGTACAATTGATCATTTCTTGAATTAGATTGTAGTGATGAATTCAATAAGAAAAAATTGCCTAAGATCTCTTTGTTGTTCATGGATTTTTAGTGAGGTTCACTTTTTTTATTTTTTGAAAATGTACTTGCATAAGCCACTTTGTAGCCTTGTGGTCCTTTAACCCTTAAAGGATATATTGGTGATTGTGGAAATCATGACTTTTGGAACCGTGTGACATCATCTACTTTTAAAAAACCAAAAATATTCATTGGAGGTAAAACTACTCAACAAGATCTCCCATTTCCACCCCTAATTCCAAGGATGATTAGTTGCACTTGTATCCTATACAAGAGAATTCCTTGTCATCCATCTGTGTTGATCTTTAAGGGTTAAAGGTTAATCTTCTTGCCATTTGACTATGAAACCTTGCTATATAAAAGAATGAATCAACATTAAACTAAACCTTTTTTAAGGCATCCCATTTAGCCTTTGGCTGCTACTTATAGAAGGAATTTACTTTCCATATATAAATGCAATGTCACTACTTGAATTCAAGATTTAACAATGATTTGGTTATTGAAATCTAGCTTATAATGTTGAGCTTTAGATGTCCTGTCAAAGGTCCTTTCACAAGGGACCATTTTCTTCTTCAAAAGGGAATAACTAAAGGGAGGGATTTTGAAGGGGTAGTCCTGATTTCTAATTATAGAATAATTAGAACAGATCACATTGCAATTGCCTATAAAAGGTTTCATCATCCACAGGGGGCTTGTGAAGTTGTAGAGAAGGTCATGGTAGCTTTGATTATTTTTGTGGTCTTGTACCAAACTTGAAAATTCTTGGAATGTTGAGATAAGGCAAGCACCCCAAAATGCGCCACTGGTCCTAGACTGCCATCTACACTCTGTTCATCTCCAAAATCAATTATGTACCTACATGAAAGAAACTGTTTTAGGACCAAACTTTGTTCCCTGATAACTTTTGCATACCATATCCAAATGTTGCGTTCTTTGGTGCGTTGGAACCTCCTTTCACTTGACATTAAGAAAATATGAAAATTTGAGTCATTTGTTAAATTCATCATGGAGTCTATTTGTTTTCGTATCTGAAGGTCTTCTGCAGAAGGTACGATACATTGGAACATATATTGTGTCACCCAAATGAGAATTTGCGAGCCTTGCTTCTCTCGTACCTCCTCGCTGCTCCTTCATCAAAGGAGTCCAGATTGGTTAGCACTCTTCGAATCTCTTGCGCTTCCCAAATAACTGATCGCATCGAATTTCGACGCAGTCGCAAATCCTCAGTCGGAGAATCATGACTTGCAGCCTCCCAAACAAACCCACTCTATGCAAAATTGATTCACCATCCTGCGAGATTTAAGTTTCCCCAGTCAAAGGAGTCTTGCATGTATGCACCGTTCGGCGATTTGATTTTGTATGATGAGGTGCCTCCTACTTTGAGAGGAGTTTCCGGGGCCAAAATCGTGCAGGGCTGGATTTGGAAACAAAGGACACATCTATTCGTGTGGCTGAAATCGTAAACTGGTACTTGTGTCCTAGCGATTCTGAAATGAGACTTCAAGAATACAAAGCTAAAATTCGTGCAGGGCTCAAACAAGGAAATCGAAGAGAATCTTGTGGTGGAAGTTGGGCACTCTGACACCCCTGTTGCATGCTTCTGAAACTCTACACAAAATTCTACGCAATGATTTAACGATGATGAGGGCTCTTCCTATTTCTCGGTACATTTCGCTTCGATCGGTTTTATCAGTAACGAGGGGCTCAGTGAGTGAACTTTGCATGTTTCGATCCTGCGATCATTATAGCATACACAAGAATTCACAGAGGCGGTTCATGGACATTTCTAGGTTTAACAGAGAGTTCAGGAGGGGGGTTTACCACCACCTTGAAAATCTATCGATGCCTTGCCTCTCGTACTAACTATCCAATTTCTTGATCGATCTTCCTGCAGAATTATGGTTCGAGTATCTTCAGCAATCGCGGTACTCGAGCACGAACTGATCGACCTGATCCTTGATTCGAGCAGGACTTAATACAATGAGACATGGAAGGAGGTCTCCGAGACAGTTCGGGTGTCGGACGCCGCTTTGTCACGAATGTGAGGAAGCGGAGAAAGCCAAGTTCGGCACTTCTGAGAACCAGGTGTCAAATTTTCAGCCAGTTCGTAATCTAAAGCATGCAATAATGGCTCCAAGTTCACGTTAGGGTAACAGGCATTGATGATCGCCTTGACGTGGGATGTGGGAATGCAGGGAGAACAAGCAGTTGGATTTTTATTATCTCCAAATGCTGGCAAGACTGCTTTTGCTGGTACTCCACTTAGATCTTCACAACATTCTACTGATATCGTTACGCTCTGAATCTGGATAATTCTGTTGTTGCAACTCTGTTCATCCAATTTCGGAGCACCTCTTTCAAGTCCAGTTTGCCCTGTGGACAGGAATTGATATCAACGACCAAACCGTTCAGCTGGCCAACATTATCATGGAGATTGAAGATGGATGCGTGGAGCGAGTTAAAATGAGCGACAACGAATCTGCAGAAGAAGTGGCTAAAAAGGTTTGTCGGAAAAATGACCTTCCCGATCAATTCGTGGCGCTGCTTGCAGAGCATATTATGGATCGGTATCCACAAAGGCCTGTAGACAAACCGAAAGAGGAAGTGACTGTGAACAGCGAAGAAACGAAAGAGCCGAAGTCGGTGAAGAGTCCAAGTGAGAGCTCAAATAGTCGTGAATCCAAAGTGAAGTGATTACGGAGTAACTATTTGGCCACTACTTTTAGTCTGATCAGTAACATTTTATTCTATCAAAAGGCAGTAAAATTGAGATTACAGAGCAAACTGAGGTTGGAGCTCCCTGGCAGACCTTCGACAAACCTACCCGTGAGTAAAAACAGAGCAATCTGACGATTCAGTGCCTGTGTGGGATGCAGACCATCCCAAGAGAGATACTGTGCAGGATCAGCACACGCCGATGAGATGTCGACGAAAGTAGTCAAGTTTGTAACAGGATCTTTAACTTCCCCTGAATTGCCGCACCTGACTGAAGGATTGTAGTTGTACTTGCCGCCATAGCCACAACACGCCACGAATATCTTGTCTTTTTGAAACCCTAAAACACGGAACAACCACCATGGTATCAATTCAGAAACCCTAAAAAACGGGACAATCAGCATGACGTCAAATTCGCACATAATTTCAAAGCGAGTGATTAGGAGAAGTCTCTGAAGTTAGATCCTCACCATATGCTTCTGGATTGCTGTAAATGACTTTGCTCGCAGCGTAAGTGTCGAAGTACACGATGTTTGCATCGGACCAGCGCGACCGATACTGCACCACGTTCGCGTGCAACTGCGCATTGTAAAGCTCCACCACTTGGTTGTATTCGCTCAAGCAACCCACTTCGTCGACGGAGGCGCCCTTTCCTTCCAAATTCGAGAGATGTGACGGAATGCATCCCTCGGGGGGAACATTGAAAACGAAGAAGTTCCGTGATCCGCCGTCGTAAAGAGTCTGCGTGCATCTCCGTGGGATTGGTTGCACAATTAAAAATTTGCATAACTTACATCAGTGGCAGCTTCCCCAAGCGAGGGAAGGGAAGGGAAGAAGCTTACGACAACCTAGCGACTGCTTGGAAGGCAGTCATAGTAAGGTAGGAACACCTAAACCGGACAGGAGTCGTTTACGGACACCTATAAAAGAACCTAAATCCAAGGGCTTGTGGACCCAAAGTAGACAAGTGGGGTTCTAAAGTGGACATGTGGGGTTCTAAGAAGTTGTCACTTTTTCAAGAAGTAACCAATCATCCGCACTTAATTCAAATTTAGAGTGTATCCCTTTTGGGTGTTTCCGTGCCCACTTTGGTGTTAGTCTAGTGTCCACAGTAGGTACATCTACGAAGTTGTCTTCAAAAATTCGTAGAATATTCATACAAGCTTGGAAAAATACGAAACTAATTTTGTTGGTTTCATGAACCATTTCCTATCCCGCAAACAAATTTTTTTTGAAGATAGACCCTCACAATCATGTCATCTCAAACAAGTGTCCATTTTAGGTGTTCCTACCTTAAAGGTCAAATAGTGTGAATGTAAGACATGTGTGCTCCAGTCAATAATATTGTGGCAAGTGTACAAGATATTCTGGAATGTCATTGAAGAGAGGGTAAGAATTAAAGAGGTCTCAATGTATTTGACAAATGGATGAGGGTTGTCAAGCCTTAGTTGTTGAGTCAATGTTATAGAGGTAACCCAACATTGAATATAGAGAGAAGTCTAACTAAGAAAGATCACCAATAATGTTGAAACACCTAATTGCAATACTTTGTTTGATCCTACTACTGTAAAATTTTATGAGGTTATTAGCGAACTAAAGAGAATTGCAACCTAAGTGGTTTTGTCATTTTCTTGATGCTTCAATAATATTTCATAACTTTTCAAAGTTGAAAATATAAGGTATCTCATCCATAAATAATACTAGATTCATCTTAAATGGACACCCTTGAAGCAAGAAATGTCTTAACTTCCATTTGGATGGCTTGTAAAGAACCTCACCTCTTTTTGGTTGCATACTTTTGAAAAGTTGTGGTGGTTTTGAGTTATAGAAGTGTTCATTTAAGTCAATTCTTTGCTATCAGAGTACAAATTATGGTGTTGCAATTAGGTGTTTCTACCTTACATCTCAACCAATAATCTTGTCATTTGCATTATAATGTCCTTGTCTTGAAATCCTCAATTCCATGAGGTTGAACTAAACCCAATCATTGAGGTTATGTTTGATAACATGAAAATATAACTTTGTTATGGAAATAACATCCCTCACTACTCCCAAGATTAGTAGTTAGCTAAATTATGTGTACCTAGAATTGCCACTAAAATGAATGCCTTTTGTATATTTTAGGTGGTGATCTTGGATTCATTGATGATGATTAAAGTTGCCTTAGTGTATCACAATGTAAAGATTGGTTGTATATGAACTAACCTCCAAATCTTTTTGAACAGCTTTGATTGCAGATGGGACCTTGCTAGCAATCACTTGTGCAGGTGTATAACCTTTATTGTAAGCATCATAAAAATCATTTCCTCCGATTGATGATATCACATAAAGTGCCCTTCGAAAATACAAGGGGTCGAGATCTGAAATACAATGTATTCATTAAACTCAAAGATTTCAAATTGCCAAAAATGAGATGCCCAAGCTATTCTTCTTTCCAAATCTAGCTTTCTATTGATAATGAGGATACATAACATCATTCACATATGCCAATTGTTTTTAAGATATAAGAATCAAAGGAAATAGGTAAAATATTCTTGCCTCTATTTGTAACAACTAAATTTTCAAGAAACATGTGCACTATGCTACCAAAATTGACTTTTAGCTCTTGTAGGTTCTAAAATTATAAACTAAAGTAAGCTTGAAAAAGAGAATAGGAAGCCAATGACTAGTGTCTACATGGTTATTTGGACATGCCAAATCAACAAAATTAACTAGAATCTTCAAAAGAGCCAAAAAAAACACTACTACAAGCCTAAAGGAGTCCCAAACATTAGAAGAGATTCAACACCCTTGGAAGTCCATTTCAAATTGGTTCCCCATGTTGGGAACTAGCTAGAGCTAGCCAAAATTTTAAAATATTAGAAGTAAAAAATAAATAAATTAAAAAAAATAAATTCCAAAGAAAATATTTAAAAATAATAATAATTATTATTATTATTTGATGTGGTCATGTCATCTAGCTGTTGGCACTAAGTCCCCATAGTCCAAGAACTCGTGGGAACTCGCGGTCTTCCATAGTAGCTAAATCCCTTCTAATGGACATCCTTCATTCATTATTGAATAATGTTATACAAATCTACATTTTTCCAAACATGATAGAAAATTACCAATGAAATAGAGATAGCTAGTCATTAGAGGGTAACTAGTGCAAATATGTGGAGGATATGAGATTCAAAACTCTACACCAAAATAATCCACTATGAGATTCACAATTTGGATTTGACCAAATTATGCTCAAAGCCAACAATTGGTGGAAATTTCTACATGGGACTTGTAGAATACTTAACAAACATACATAATGTCAATTGCAGGAGAGTTTTGATGTTGTGGCATGTTTCAATTAGTTATGGAGAGGCATATTAAAACTAAAAATGCTCATTACTTTCCTTGTGCAAATTTTCAACATGGTACATATGAAGTGCAAATGTCATTGGTATGACAGTGAAAGCAATCTCAAACAAATCTCTATTACTACCAGCAGGTATTAACTTAGTGAGTGTGGATCCACCTAATATAATATCAATGCAAGAGACTTTTGCCATTGTGGCATGTTTTGATTGGATAAGCAATGAATCAAACAAGTCAAACCTCTCAAATCTTGCATTGACATAATGTCTGATAACTACAAAGTAGACCAAGTCATAAAAAATAATGGCCATTGAGTACCAACCTTGCTGCCCCATGGTTCAGTAGGTCCTAACTGGCGATTATTTTTGATAACTTGGTCTGCTTTGCAATTACCTAGTTCATATCTGATGAAAATCATCACCTGCAGACCTAACTGAATGATGAGAAATGGCAAAAATTCCATTGCAGATTGAATTCCAAGCACGGCAAGAAGCTGCTAGTCGACACAACAAATACGTGAATCCTATGCTCCCAGGAATGAACTTACACTGTTTAGTTGATGTTAATCTGAAGCTGAAGAATTGAAGAACTTCCGTAGAGAGACTGAAGGGGCTCGACAACAAATCCGTCGCCGCCGTGGCTCCGCCGTAAGCAAAATTGGCGCCGTACTCATAGGCTGAACCCCGAAAGTGCGCTGCAATCGGTTCAACGAAGGGGAATCCAAAAGCCTGGGCTGTTTCCACGGGAATATTGCAATTGAAACAAGAAATGAATTAATTACTAGAGTCTTTACAGTTTTGTCTTGACGAATTTCCTCAAAGAATTGTAAGAAACTGGAAATGATCATAAATTTCAACCTCAATAGCATCAAATATGTTAAAATGGAGAAATTTCAAGATATTCGCACTTTCCAGACGCTTGCGCGAAACCTTAAAACCTACTCGAGCCCTGGCTGGGAGAGCTTTGTGCACTTGAATGTCACAATTATGGTATTCTGTGCTGTCCCCAACTGAAGGTGACATTGCAAACACTACACAAATTACTACAGTCTTCACGATTTTATCAAAGAAAGAAACTGGAAATGATCATAAATTTCAACCTCAATAGTATCAGATCTGTTCAAATGTCGGAATTTCAAGATTCGTGCACGATCGTTCGAAACCCTAAAATCTTCACCAGTAATAGCTTTTAGATCTTTATGCACTTGACTGTCACGACTATGACGAGCTGTGCCGTTTCCATGGGGACATTGCAAGCACTAAATAAATTACTACAGTCTTTACTATGTCGTCTTGACAAGTTTTCTGAAAGAAAGAGGCTGGAAATGATCTATCATGAATAAATTTTCAGTTTCAATAGCAACAAGTGTGTTAAAACGTCGAAATTCCAAGCTATCCAGACGCTTGTTCGAGCCCTTAAATCTACACCCGTTCTCGTCTATAGAGTTTTTTGCACTTGAAAACATGTCACAAGTATGGCACTTTGAAACAGTCACCTATTTAATTAACGAAATTGACCATTCCAAAACATTCACAGACCGATCAAAGAACGGAGGATAATTGCAGCAGAGAATTGAGAGTCTTTGACTATTCCTGTCGCAGAATTTACCGAAGAAATCAATGACGAGGCGGCCATCGCTGAAGCGGCTGGGATTGATCGACCCGGGGAAGTTATAGGACTGTCCATAGGGGTACTTTGGACTGTCGATTCCGAGATACGCAACGTTCCCGGTATCGGTAAGCGAGTCTCCGAACACGAACATCGCTGTTTCCGGACATACAAAAGACCCGGATTGAGCTCCCACAGCAGCGATCATGAAGCCAAGAAAGCACAGCAAATTAGCGTCCATCCTCTGCCGAATCCTCAATAATCTCTGCCATAAGTCCATCACGATCAAATTCAACTCAAGCTCAATCGTTCACATCATTCAGCGATCAATTCGATCAATTCTTTCCTTGCCTGCCTCTAGAATAAACTCCCTCAAATTCGACCGTCCTTCGTGACGAAGCCCTCAACAATGAGCTAGCTACATAGTACCAATTCCGTGGAACATCCCGGGGGAATATACATGGAAGTTTTAGAACCAAGGCAGGAATTAATCGAGACATAATATAGTTCTATCACAAGGGAGGTTTAGTCCGGGATATTTATAGCGAAAGGGTTCTTATTACAACATGACAATTAGAAGCGTCAAAATCGACATACTAATGTCACTTAACACTCGGGAACCCCATACCCACTAACATCACGTCCAGTGATTTGGCGGAAAGCCGGAAATCCACGACTTTGACACTTTTCAAGGTGCGAGGCCTGGAACGTAAATCTTTCTACAGATGACTGTCTCAATTTGATATCCAAAATTCGCAAAAGTCTCACGATATTAACAGTAGCTGCTATTAGCTAACCCGCATAGAAATGTACTAGCAAATGATTATCACTTCAATATGTGCTTTGGTCGAATGCAAAGGCTAATAGACCCCAATATTGGCAAAGTGCATGCACCTTTGCATACACTAGATCTAGAGCTTTTCTCTAACCATAGTACGTGATGCATTAAATATGCCAGCATATAGCTGTGAAATAGTCTCAGTCGGGGTTCCAACTCCATTATGATCCTGCCACATGGTTCAATGATTACTACCTGTCTACAAATTTTGCGCACTCCACCAAGACAGTGAACTTTCTGGATCAAGTAGTTTGCTCTTGAAGCGACCTTTTAACAGCTGATTGATTGCGTCTGGGGGGATGCCAGCTAAAACTCCTTGAAAAAAAATTTAGAAAATTATCTTCGAAAGAAAAATGAAGGGAATTGGCATCTAACCCAACCCAAGTCGTTTCATATATTCGGGACCTAATTAAACTGAAGCGACCACCTCCTGAAATCAACAGGCAGGTGGTAAAAATTGAGCCATCAATTGAAGCAAAATCTACCCTCTGTGTTATTGGCCGCTTTTAGAGCAGGGTCGCTAGGAGAGCACCCTAACTTTCCTTATCTTGAATCAAATTCTGGTGGTCCCTGAGTACGTAGAGTTTAGTGTGGACCATTATACGCCTGCCGTGTGGGTTCCGAACCTGCGAAGAGAATATGCCTGGATGACAGCGAGGTAGCATGAAAACCGGAGGAATTGCATGTCGTGCTTGGGGGGCAGTTATAACTTCCTATGATAATTGGTAGTCCCTGAGTGCTCTTCCAATTCTTAATGGAGAGCTCGATCCCAGGGATCAACTCCGAGATGCTCTTCTTCCGGCCACCCTCCAGTGGTTGGAGATTTAATGGCTCAATGACAACACTCCCTGAGTGGTCGCCGTGGATGATTGAAGGCGTGTCCCATTCTGCCATGCCAGAGTTGCCGTGCTGATTGGCAATCACATCTAAGCTTATTGTCCGGCGACAACACGACTCTGTTGAGGGTGATGACCGCAAGGCAGTGGTGTTGTTTTCATTTTTTCGAGGCAGCGATCTGCATTACTACTGTAGAGCGGTGAAGCTCTGTACATCCCTGGACTCATGGATGAAGCATACCAGACGTGGATGAAAGCACACATAATCATCCAAACGTGTGTATGTTCATCCACATTAGAGAAATGTTGTCACTAAATTATGTTGCAATTGGGCTATTGCATCCATTTAAAATAGGAGAATATATTGTTTAATATTTCCTCAAAAGAATTTGTACAGCTTTTGAGCAATAAATCACCCCCCCCCAAATAAAACAATAGGCCATGGATGGAGTAATTGAGACTAAGCCTCTATTATTCAAGTTGCCTATAAAGGGAGTTTATTGTGGGAACTTATTGTGGGAGTTTATCAATCAACTTACTATGGGAGCTACAAGAAATGGGGTAAGTATAGTATCCAGCATTCCAGCAATCGTGTTATGGACCCCCTATTTTGCTATTCAAAGATTTTTGCACAATATAGAATACAATTGGAATATTTTGTCTTGCATGATTAACATTCAATTCTTAAGCATTTCCAAAAAATTACACCAAATTTTAGTTTCAAAAGACCTATTACTCCATTTTTTATGTTAAAAATTGTTTCATTTAATATTCTTGGTTTTACTTGATAATTGATTGAAATAATTTAGTGATGAATTTCAAAATTAGATTGCATAGATAAGTAGGTGAAGCATCTATATGCACATCTTTCATGTTAAGAAAAAAAATCCATTAATAAAACTATAATTTGTGAAGAATTCAATGTAAGGCCTCATATGACCAAACTTTATAAAATCAACATCTCTATACTTTAGTTAGATTTTGGCAAGGTAATTGGATCATCATGCTCAAAAGTACAAAATTAGTCACAGTGTAAAGGTCAAGTAGCAAAATCAAATTATAATTGTATTCTAAAATCTAAATTATACAAGATCATTGGATCATTGGAGTAGGAATCTTATAATTAACATGGTTGTTGTTAGACATACAACTAAAAACCCTCTAAAAGTAGTAGGAAGTTTTCTAGAAAGTTGAAACCTACAAGTTATATGAAGTTCACAATGAAGAACATTTTAGATAGTAGTTCATAAAGATGTTGCATCTAAGGTGATCCTCTTGTATTTGTAGCTTCTTCTTTTGGCTACACTCTTGTATTTTTTTCCTAAAATCCATGATTTAGTCTTGTTGTAAAGAACATCCTTTTGGCTTTTGTTCAAAGTGTTTGTAACAATTTGTCAATACTTCATTCAAATTCTACTTTGCAAAATTTTGTTCTCGTGTTTCTTGTTATGGCATACAAAAAAATTGTTAAATTTTTATGAAAATTGGTATGCAAATTTTTATTGAAGTCCTTTACCGTACTCATTTTAGATTTTTAGAAAACAAGATTTGGAATATTTTTTTCAAAAGTAATGATCATTTAAAGTTTTGGAGGTATTGAAAAAATTATATTTGGGGCCTTATCTTGATATTTCAACACAAACAAGGTTGAAAACAATTATTATATGGTTTTGTCACTAAAATGATTTAAAAACTTAATTTTTCTTGATTGACTATGGATTATCTTGAGGATTATCCCTCTTCACAAAAATATTTGAGTATTTAGAAGTTGCGGTTTACCCTCTTCTAAGCTATTATATTTTTATTATTATTAAGTGTTTTATATTGAATGTGAATTCCCTCTCCTCTAAAAAAGAAATTTAAACATTTAGAGATTGTAGATCACCCATCTCTAAATTGGTTATATTCCTCATAGAAGTTTTTTTTGTCTTTTTATCGACTAAATTACAATATCAAGAGGTAAAGTCATAGTATGATTGATTTGACTAAATGAAAGTTAGACATTGTTTTAAAAAACATGGAAGCCTTATCAATGAAGACAAATCCTACTAAAAATTTTGTTACAAAATTCAACACTAATTAAAGATTAGTTGGAATGTCCTAACCTATAACACACACTCCAATTCTTGCAGAGAATTTGTTTGCTTAGAATCTCAATCTAAGTACTCCAACTTTCAAAGAACCAAGGATTAGCCCTCCTGAGATGTTTGATGGTTCACAATCATGTTTTGAAGAATTATGAACTAAGTTCAAGTCATCACTTTTTATCAACCTTAGCAAGATCTGACAAACGAGTCATAAGTGACTAGTTGACATCTTATTTATTGAACAAATTGTATCTTAATTTACTCCTTTATTTGTAAACAAACCTTTCATTTTAAACATTCAAATTTGACCTATCTTTATCAACTTTTATAGAAGCTTTTAGAAAACATGACAAGAGTCATTAGGCAACAACAAATATTCACTCATTACAACAAGTGAACAAGGATCCTACTCTACCTTTGTATATACATCGGACTGCAAATAACTAACTTGTACTAACATCAATTAGACGAAGAAGCATTCACGAGTCAATTTCACTAAGGGCTACGAGATGATGTAAAAAGCTTATTGTTATTGTTGATTGATCTACAAATGCTCAATGGAGCAATAAGCGAAGCTATGAAGTGTGACAATTGATTGTTCCAACAACATCAAGATCAACCTCACCAAAAATATACTCAAATTATTCTTAAATAGTCACTTTAGCAAAAATCTTAAGTATATAAAAGATATGTTAATTGATGTAGTACAATTCAAACTACTACCTGTGGAAAAGTATAAAAAACATTTTCTTGACAAATGTTAGTACCTATATTCTGGATGATTTGGTCACAAGACCCTCAATTGCCACAAGAAACAAAAATAGAGTTATTTGAAAAGAAGAAGTGCAACCATATTGGAAAATGAGAAAACCCAAGTGCAATAAGGATTGGGTGGCTAGAACTTTCTTTGCTACAAGCCAATCAAGGTCCTACCTCATTATTGAAGCTTCTCGTTGCTTTACTATACTCCTAATTTTGGTCCCCAAAAGCTCCAAACAATTGCATAGTTAGATTTGAGGGCTTCAACTTATGTACTAGATGAGAAATTCACAAGACTTTACCCTAAACCGCTCATCAAAAACTACATCCTTTACATAAAAAAATCATAGATGGTTAACCTTGAGGCCAACCTTTGTCTTCTAGAAATATTATTCACAAAATTGTGCTATTAGAGGTTTGTTTGATGGCCGCAATAGTTTAGTTGTATTCAATATTATCCAAAACTCTTCTAGCATTGTTATTTTGTGACTTTTTTGGCTTATAAAATAAAATTGTCCCTTGATTGAAAATTGTGAAAATTATCATTTTTAGGAGAATCTTGTTTGAAGGAATCTACTAGAAAACCTCCAACTTTCAAACCTTTATTTTTTGGAGCTAGAGCTTCTATAAGAAGGGTTGCCATTATATGAGCTTAGGAGCTTGAGCCCATGAACCTAGAAGACTACACACCTATGTTGTAGGTGTCTATATTATAGAAACCTTCCATGATTACAATGTAACTATGTTATAGATACCTATATTATAGATGTTTATAATATAATCACCTTCAATAGTTCTAGGATATCTACTTATACATACACTCAACACTCACATGCTTGCATTTTTATGTTCACATATTAGCATCATTGCTTCTATAAGGGCTACAAATAATGGTATTTCCTTCACTATTTATACAAACCCTTGATGCACAAACAACGAACCTCCTCAAGAAATATTTCAAATTAGTACAAAGAATTTCAAAATGTATTCAAAAAAAAGAATGTCAACATTTTACAAGAACATTGCCCAGACAATTGTACCATTGATCTTCAAAATAGGTCCCAAGTATCATTTGATTCAAATGGATATCCCAAAGCACCGCTAACCCAAAAGTACCAACTTCATTGAATGTATATTGACTTCATCAATATCTACCACCAATGAAAAAATGATTTTTGAATATCTCCCACAACAAACTTTGAACCTTTATAACTTTGCATAGAATATCCAAATGAAACATTATGTAAGTTGAAATCTACTTTCAATTGCAAATAAGTGAATATAAAAATTTGAAAAGTCTAATACTTATTATTATGATTTGATAGAAAAAGTGACTCATTCAAGTGCCCCTACTTTATCCAAAATTCCAAATGGAAAGAACCAAAGATTTTCATATAGACTAAAATACAATCCATAGAAAACCAATTTTTAAATTTTAAGTTTCAAGTATTTGTGGATTTTATTATTGCGGACCAACAAGTTCAATTTGTACTTAGGATCGAATAACTTATATAGAAGAACTATATTTTTAGAAAGTGAATGTACTTTTTATATATTATATAAAATGAAAAATTTGCACCAAAATTTGAGATCACAAGAATTTACCTTAAATTTCATTTGTCCTCTAAGAGAACAATGGAACTTTAGAGGTTAAGCAACTACATTCAATGTCAACTTCAATGTGAGGCTCAACATTTGCACATTGAAGGATGAGAAATTTCATCCAAATTTAATTTTCAAGTTGCAATTACATTCTCTATATGTGCTTGAAAAATAGTTAGTGAACTAATCATGAACCATTTGATTTAGAATGTAGGTCAAGATTCCATCCAATACAAAGAATCTTGTCTAAGAAGGTGATTTGAAGGAGAGGGTTGATATTATGTGAACATAGGAGTGTGAGCCCATGAGCCTGTAATACTACACACCTATGTTACCGGTGTATATACCATAGAAACCATCTATGATTATAGAGTATATATTTTACAAATATCCATATTATAAGTGTTTATGATACATACACCTTCTATAGTGCGTGGTATCTATATTATAGGTACCTATAATGTAGGCTCAATGCTCACAAGCTCGCATTCTTGAGCTCACATATTAGCACTATTGGTTTGAAGGACTATGTATTTTGAAGAAATATGAAGAATCCATGAAGAATTGCTACTATTTTAAATGTTCTCCATCGATTTGGGTAAGATGCACTAAATTATCCTAGAAGAATGTTTTTCAATGGATTAGACAGTGTGAAAATAATAACAAAAAATGTATCTCAAAATTCCACTACACAAATTTGTACTAGAATTCTTTGGGAATTTATCATAAAAATTATAGAAATTTTGACTACATTTATTGAAAGATTTTAACACTTGAAGTTAGGAGAATTTTTTCTCTTACCTTGCTTGATAGGGCCAACACACTTTCACTCCTTCTGTAGTGAGATTTTTATTGCACACAAATTTTTTTTTGACATTTGCATCTTGTTTTATGTAAATTACATACTTACCAAATTTCAAAGTTATAAGAGGAGTTTTGCATGTGCTACCCAAAGTTGTCCAAACTACCTAAAAAATATCAAGGCAATATAACTTTTGATCTAAACAACTAATTGGAAAAAAAATTAGATTCTCACTAAAGGGGTTTCTCTTCACATTGGGTCAAATTTTCATACACATCCGACCAAAATTGACTTTCAAGGAACCTACCCAAGATTTCTTGAGTACATTGAATGAACACTTGGTCCTTTAGGAGTTGAAGTATTCTTTGTTTGCCATTGACTATGGAGCACTTAGAAGTTAGTAAGGTCACTTATCATCAATTGAATTTCTATAATATCCATTATTTGATGGTAGTGAGATCTAATTTTTAAGTTATGTGTAGACAAATTGCAATTAACATAAGTTAATGTCTAAGTAGGCCAACATTTAAATATTATGTGAAAATGTTATAAGTGTTCAAAGTGCAATTAGTGTATTTCCAAAAAATTGTGACTAAATTTCAATGTCTTTAACCTCTAAGAGCTGAAGTGCCCAAGCCTTTCCAAGTGTGTTTTTCCTATGAAAAAGAACATGAGCTTATCATTAGGAACTTCAAGGCATGTGAACATGGTGCCATGATGATGCATTGAAATGCAATTAAGTTAATTTGGTGCCAACCTCCATACCAACCTAATATGGATAAAATGACACTAAAATGATCTACATGTAGCCTTTGGTGTCAAAATAGCACCAAAAGAATCTGGCCCAACTTTTCTGATGATAGTTATCCCCAATGAAGCAAATTTTTTTTTTCAAAATCTAACCATATAGATGTTTAAAGAGATTGCTTATTAGTGTGCTTACTAATTTTGAGTGTAAAATTGCATACGAGTTGTGAGAATATAATAAGAAAAATAAATGTATCCTAGTTTTAATATGTTGCCCCTCCCCCACAATGTTTGAGAAATTTGCTTATAAGAGTTTTGGGGATTGGAGGTGACATGAGCAACTTAAAATTTTGTCAGCCCACTAAAATGCACTTCCAAAAACCTTCAATTCAAATAAAGAGTTATCAAACTTGTTACACAATCCACCTTACAATTGTTGAAATGCAATTTTTTATACGTAGCCATTGCAAATAAATCCAGATCAACACTTCCATGTTTAAATTTCAATGGTGAAAATCATAAAACATTTTACTCTTTCCATTGGGACAATTTTCAAAACAAATTGATAAGTAAAATTTTCTAGATCTCAAATGAAGTAAAATTGACAAACTTTGCTCATAGCCGGGAAATGAAGTATAATTAGTAACCTTTACACTTCCACTAAAGTTACATATATGCCTTTGAAGACCTCTCAAAAATAAAATATTTACCTATTTCAGTGAAAATTAAAAGCTTTCAATAGTTAAGCTTTAAAACTTTTTAAACAATCAAAGGAATTTAATTGACCATACTAAAAAGAGCCTGAGATTTAAAATCAACCGTATATGGTCGGTTAAGCAATTAGAGATCAACCCTTAAAGTGAACATAAAATGAAAGAATTGGATATCAATATAATCTATGAATAGTTGGACCAAGGATTGATGCAAATTGTCCAATTTGGGGGGAAAACTTGGGGACTACAAGATGTATTTTATAGCCCATTATATGGGCCAATATTTGTATTTTGGATCAAATGAAATTATAATTCCCTACAAGGCACGTGAGTTTAGATAGAGTTACATTCAAATACAAAGACATAACCACATACATAGGCCAAGGTTGCAAAACTTCCGAAGGATGGCTGGTATAAGATTGAATCTTTGAACATTTTGTTGCCTACTAATGACTTCCATCTCTAAATCCACTCATCATCCTCATGTACCACAAAGAATAAATATCAATCACCATGGACTGAAGTGCAAGTCAAAGTGAATGGATTCCACACTTAGAAAATAAATGTCACCTCTAAGTCCCACACGAACAATATTCCAACACTGATCAACACACACTTGTATGCACATACCATTCTCCTAGTATGAACCCCAAAGTATGGTGATTTCAATCCCAATTATGTATAAACAATTTGCTACATTTTTACTAGATGTTTATTACATTGAAGTGGAAGTGTAGCCACCACCACAACTAACATATCTAAGCAATTGGAAAGTGATTTGGAACTTCCTTCTATAGTCTTTGTCTTGACCAAATGATAGTATATGTAAAAATTGCACCACATCTACCTCTTTTTGAATACAACATTTCCTAAAAATTGTATGCCATTGTCCATAAAAGTCAAAACTTTTATGCAACACTCTTGTTGATATTTTATAAAATCACCAACAAAAATCAAGTCAATTGGAACTTTTTTACACCTTCAAACACATTTTCATCAATATCTTGAAACTCACTTTCTACACCAAGAGGATAGATGTGTTCAATTCTTGATTCAACACCATTTGGAGATAAACATCTACTTTCAATTGGTGTTCAAGGCAATTAAACATGTCTTGGTAACTTGGTATAATTTTGAGTTTAGATGCACAAACCTTAGCTATGATATGTATTCAACAACTACATGTCTTGAACCCAATGTAATATAAAATAACAAAAGTAAACTATATTGTAGACAAACCCAAAAGGTGATTTATTTGTAATCTTCTTCAATTCCAATTAATTACCCTCTTAAGTAAATTGCATAACCACCAAACAACTTCATCATTTGCAGAACATGCTAGAAAAGTTGAAACAATAACACTACAACAACTTTGCAAGGGAACCTCAATTCCCATGCACTCAATCTACATAGCCACTAAGGTAGACTTAAGCAAATGGAATAGAACAGAAGGAGAAGCAACTCTTGAGTGTTAGGAACGTCAATTGCACACGACAAAACCAATGTGATGAATGTGTACGACAATCTACACACTTCCAACCGCCACAAATTGTGACTCAACATATTTATTACTTCCTCCGTCCCAAAATGATTGTCCACAATTTTGGTGGTATCTTTTTAGAGAATTTCATTGATCATTTTGTGAAAAACTTAATCAAGAAAGGTTCCAAATTTTATAACACTAGAATCAATGAAGAACATTGCCTATGTTCATTGCAAACCAAAATAAAATTAGTCGCAAGGAAGTCTCCATCTAACCTACTCAAAACAACTTTAAAAATATATGATGTTCAAAGTGAACAATCATTTTGGAACAAAAGTAGTAATTAATGGTAAGATTTGTTTCTATCAAGTTGAATTGAAATATGAAAAGGGATTCAAACATAATTTCTGATGCATTATGATGACAACATAAGAATACACTAAAATGAATTTTCTAAGTACTATGATAGGTGAACTATAAATCTACAAAAAGTTCCAAGGTTTATACCTTGTGCATCCTTAAAATTAATGTCTTCATTTTAGGGAAGAATCTAGATGTGCCTTTCATTTTATTAATGATGATTTTGTACAGTACTTCCCTTACAACTGCAAGTAAAAAGTTTTGTAATCTGTAAGAGGTAAAACTTTTCATTGGAACTTGAACTGTTGTCGAATTTGGACCCTAAGGCCAAAGGGATTATCAGACAATATACAAGAACAAATACGACAGTTTTATTGACTCCAGTATAAAAGTCATGAGGCAACAGAGTACGGATGGTTCCACTTCGAAGCACCAAATCAAGAATCTTAACTTTGAGCTCTGGAAAAAATATAACTAGACCCATGAACATGTATCAAGGACATCAAACACCAATACAAGAGGAATACACTCTTATCAGACACTCCAAGTTGGACGTTGCAGCTTGTTGTCCATTTTCTATAGCATGTCAAGACCACCGACTCCCGGCACATATGTACCGCGCTAGGAAGCAAATTGCGCATATTTCTTTCACTCTAGGACACAAGCAGAGAAGCTTGAGGCAAAAGGTTGAGGCAAAGAGGAGGAAGACGGCAACGCTCCCAAGCCTGGACACGAAGCAACGGCACAAAGAAGCCAGAGGCGGGAGGCGCAAGGCAGTAGAGAACATCTCAAACCCTAAACTCCACAATGGTAACTCCCATGATGAAAATCATTCAACAGATCACAACATAGAGTGAAACCGGTGAAACTTTGCATTGGGAGGGCCCCACAAAATGGATGCGCATAGTCATCTAAGATTATTCCAGTGGAGATCTTCGAACCCTCAAGGTGTCTTGTCCATGACACTCACTGTCACAGTTATGTCCATGGCGTCCCTATACTTCATTTTCAATGACATATCTACAAAAAAGTTAGAAATTTAATTTCTCTTTAGCATATGAACTTTACTTGGATGCAAATACCCCAAAGAATATCAACAAATAAGACTCACACAGCTTGAGAATCGAGCTTGTACCCAGACTAAATTACACAACTTCTTTATACATTACAATCAGAGTTTCTAAAGGACTTCCGATGTAGAAAATCATCTGATTCCAAATAGCCTATTTAGACAACCAGTAAATGATGAGGAACAGAGTGCAAGCAGTGATAACCCCTGCTAAGATCAAGGTGTCCTTTGATTTTTTCCGTCTGATTGCCCCTGAAACACCCACGAAGAAAATTCACTTAAGCCGTATCCCTGAGCTACAATCACATCAATGAGATCAGGGTACAAATGTCTTGAATTAATCACAGGAATACTAGAGCAAAACTAGCAGATAAAATCTCACGCCCTAAAGTTTCCATCACGTCAGACAAACACATTTTACAATACAAAGTGACAGATCAAATTGTCCTTGATAATCCCATTCACAAATACTAGGCCATAAAGCTCAAAAAGTGTGAATGATGAAAGACCTAATATCCCCCGAATAGCAGGAAAACGATCACCCAGTTGCTTCACTTTCCCCTGAATTTCCACGAAGGTTGTTCGTTGCGCCCCTAGAGCTCCTTTCGCAGTCTGAGCTATGTTGATCACCTCGTCCATCTGACGAAATCACACGTCAAACTTCTTCTCCCTTAGTAAAGATAGAAAGACTAATAAACATAAAAACGATGCACCTTTCAGTTACCTCTCATAAGGGTCGAAGCTCAGACGCTTCATTGACAAAATATTGAACTGCAGGACAATGCAGACGATTCTACGCATCGGTTTCTGACTGCAATACAGAACCAAACTAGCGCCCCATGATATCTGATATAAATTCAGAAACCTCAGTTCTAAAGATGTGGGGGTGGATGGGTCAGTGGGGGTGGGGAACTAGTACTACAATGCTTCACAACATACTCACCTGAGCAATGTTACCATGGATTGCTCCACGCTCCCTTAGCAAGCTGGGTCCAGGAGATAAGCTTCCCGATGCCTGCTGAATTGAAAGAATCAGAGATTTAGAAACAATAGCAGAATTAGTAGGCAAATCACACTCATAAACCTATTGGTCATGGCCAACAGCTGTGTCTTAGAAAAAAAATTATATGTTCACAAATCGAATTAAATAAATGGTTCGTCAAGACGACGGAAGGTACCTTATACTCGCTAATGTCATTACGAACAGATGTCAGAAGTTCAGCATGCTCTCGCATGGAGCTTATGTTGTTTCGTGTTCGTCGAAACTCCTGCCGTTGAAATGAAGAATAATCATTGACAAAAATATTTAACATACAACCTAACAATCGTGTCACCCCAATAAAAAAATATCCTCGGATAGACATCAACAAACATGTCAATCTTCTAAAAAACAGAAGTATTTCATCCTAAACCTTATGACGTCTTTCCCGCATGCAACTGCAAATTCAGTCAGAACAAACTTAGCTTGACCACTACATAGTGATCACAAGATCTAGAAACTGCATCTTCAAGGAACAGAAAGACAAAATAAAAAGACTCGTCAGCCATTCCCAGAGTAACTAAGAGACATGTAGAAGGGTTTACTGAGAGCTTTTGCCATTTTTAAGAGAATCTGCTTATCCACAACACTTGTAAACCATACCGGAAATCGTAGATGTCTAAACTAAAACTCAATAGTTCCACAATCCAGGTATAGAAAGGCTCTATTAGGCCAGTTAATAACCTGAGTAAATTCATGTAGAATATCCCGATGTCGAGCAAGTTTCTGCGTCACGGAGGTGGTCGAAGTGGCAGCCGCCACACATCGACTCATAGAATCATTGATATCAAGCAACTTCTCCAGTAATGATTCAATCTCCATTTCCATTGACTTCCAGGATCCATCCCCTCCTACATCACCTGCAGATCCAATCTCACATAGTTAGCATTACAAGCCAAAAGACGTAAACCAAAGAACAAGATAAATCTAGGATAAACCAACCCGTAGAAAACAATACCTGATATAATAATGTGGGACATCATCATGATATAATGATTTTTTAAGTAGCATTCAAAATTCGCAATGCTAGGACAAATCTCAAAATCGTTATGAATAGCACAATAATATGATAACTCCAATTTCGTAAATATTCGGCTATAGATGTTGAAATCCAGAGTGGCAGGAAATTTGATAAACATTAGTCCCTCCTCGCTGCCGAAGACACTCTAGTATCGCTACCTTGAGATACAGTATCCGTATAAAGCAGTCTCGTGAAGTGCTCGTTGCAGATTTGTAAGTAATGCTTAAATAAGACACTAAAAGCTTGTAATCACTACAACGCCCTCTGAATATCGCAGATAAATCGCAGAGATAGATACGGTCGAAACAGAAACATATGCACCACAGCAAGTGATCCAAAATGGCGATATGCAAAAAGCAATGACTACTGACCTCCATGGGAGAGCATGCCTCCAAGCTTCGCATACGAAGACAGCTTGACATCAAGATCGCCCTCAAGTTTTCGTGCCTCCTTGCGGAGCTCCTCCCATCCACTCTCAATATCCTCCATGGCCGCCACTCCGCCTCACAATTTGAGTCCCTATTCCGATCGCAACGGTACTCACCTTCTCTAGAATATTGCCTCCCGTCCCTTACTAGACACCTCCGATACTGGATCCCTCCTGCTGCACTCATAGTAAGAAAATTCTCAATCATTAACAAAGCAGTCCATCGCTTGCAAAATATCTACGCTTCACATCATAGTTTACCAAATGCTCGGCCCCCTAGCAGCAATCCCTAAAAGTATCCCTTAAAATTCAACCCCTGCCACGGAAGTAAAAGACATTTTATTTAAATCAATTCAATTTTCTTAAAAAATGATCTGCACAGGTTTAGAGTCATCAAACTCCTACAGATCGACCTTCCGAAGAATGCAAAACGGAAACATCCACTACAAGAAATACAGAACGTTCTTGCATTGGCCACTACGATGCTTTTCCTCAGATTCCCCTTAAGCCTCCCTCAGCTAGTTTCGAAAAGCAATTCGTGTGCAATGGCAGTAGTTAACAAGCAACCTCACCTGTAAGTTGTGTTCTCCGAGCTCAAATCTCAGTTCCACAGCATTGTTCCCGTGACGATCTCGCAGATCGGATACTGCTTCGGCTTAACCGTTACCATTCAAGCAACCTTCGGAGAATGTTTCGCAAAGCTAATCCGCAAAGACAGCGACAACGAAAAACAATCAACTTAGAAAGAACACGTCGCATTGAGATTCTTCGCAACAGAGAGGATGGGCTAGCAGACGAGACATCGCAGATCAACGAGCTTCAATCGGAAACCCTAGAGCAAACACTGAACAGTGAAATTGCAGTACCCTGACCATATCCGGCTGTTATCCGGCTGTGAATCAACAGTAGCTATTGCTTATTAATATCACATCCTAAACGTACGTGATATTATGGAATTATGTGACATTCAAAATCACTTTTGATGCATGTAAAGAGGCGTTTTTAAGGTAAACTGAATAAGTATCTGAGAATGGTTCCTATTGTGAATTGTCATAATTTTGATTAAATCATATCAGTAATTGAAAGAAGATTTCAATTTCATTTAGTTCGCAAGTTTTGAGTACCTTATGAAAAGATTATGAATTTTTTAAATATTGATTATAGGCATATCCAAAATCAACCTTGAGAAATGTCCATAAACTACCCCCAAGGAATAGCTAAAAATAGTTGCACTAATTGAACTTCTTGAGTCCATAAGGTCTACAATTTGATTCCTATTGGTGTCTATAGCCTAAGCATAGTCATCTAGTTTGATGGGGAGATAAAAACCCTTGCCATTGGTGGGGGTGAAACCCTTGGAGTAAATGCTGAGGTTTGATTAGTCTGTTACTTCTCATTGTGGCCAGTGTGCTGGAAAAAATCAACCCTAAGTTCTCATGTTCAAAAGTTTTGTATTTTAGTGAAAAGAATCTAGATAAAATCAAGTTGATCAATAAAGGCAAATTAGGTATCCTTACCTCAAGATATATTTGGATTAAGGGCAAATTCAACCTTGAGAAGGATTAAATAATCCTGATAAAATAAATTATTGAGATTAGTGGGAGACACTACAAGAAAAAACAATGTCCAAACCAATATGATAATCAACTCATATATACTAGTCTAGATAGTTGATTATGACATCTTGGTTCAAACAATAATCAACACATATATGTTGATTTTATTTTTTGATTTGGTTAAATTATTATTATTTAAAAATTTACCAAGTAGGATGCCACATAGGTTAAACCAACTACAAGTGAACTGCCACATCTACAAACTTGCTACATGAATAGGACTTCCACATCACACATATAGTACAATTGGGGCACAATGATGATATATAGATCTAGATGTAATATAGATAGTGAAGTTAGTTTGTCCTTCTCAAAGTTAAAATATTCTTTGTTCATGTGAATGTTCCATAATACCACTAATAAGAAAATGAAAAATTTGAAATTTTCCAAACTAAAAATGCTTCATAAATTGAAAATCAATCATCTATAAATAATGTTTTATAAATAATTTTGTTTGTGATTGCTTGCAAAGGTTGGGATGTTGTTTTCATGATCTTCCAAAAATGGAAGTACATGCATTGTGAAATAAGAGCAACAACCTACAACTACTCACAATTGTGAGAGAAGTTTGGCATAGAGAGAGATGGAGAGGGGCTAAGTGAGCAACAACAGTTGAGTGAGGTCTCGGTGCAAACAAAGAATATGAAACTACCATCGTAGCACACAAGAATGGACTAGCCTAATGAGAATGCCAAATGGGAATCTAAAGATATTTGTTATTTTTCTAATTTTGAATTCAAAAAATGGCTTGCTTTCTAATGAAGATCACTACCAAACCTCCTCACTCATAGCTTCTCTTGATGCAAAACCTTCTCTCTTTTGGTCTACAACCAAAAAATGCTTAACAACTGCCTCATATAACACATGCATAATTTACACTACTTTCATGCATTTTTTGTATGGAATCAAATATATCCCTTCTATGTATATAAATCACTATAGATGCAAAAAAATTGCATCCTAAGTTTGAAATGGCTCTAAGTAAGAATGTTATGTACCTATACTTCAAACATGAAATAAAAGTTGAATAGCCCAATTTCAATCTTTAGAGAATTGGATGCCCTACAATTTTGTTATTTGTAGTGTTACCCTTATAGTAATGACAAAAATTATATTCACTCTCACAGTCTTATATATGAAGAGAGAAATTCACAATGGAATAGGTGCTAAAAGTGTTGGAATGGGGCTGAAAATATTGACTCTATGTATTAATTGTTTTTATAGAGCAATGAGGTTTACACTCTAGATAGAAGATTCAACTAGTTTTATCATAATCCTAAGCAATACTTTTTGACAATCAATGCAATTCCTAAAGAGGTCACTCCCTACTTTTTAGGCATTTATGTGTATAACCAAGGTATTTTAGGGGGGAATAGGGGATATTATTTTAGATCCTTTGCATTTTAGGCACCTTTCAATTATGAAAAATTCTAAATTGTGGTATTATTGAAGACCCTATTAGTAATAATAAAAATGTGGTTAAAACATTTCAAAGATCTTTTTTTACTTCTAAAATTTACATTTTTGCAAATTCTAGTATATGTTTGCATCTAATAAAAATATGCAAAGCAATGAAACCACCATTTGAGAAATGACTTTGAGCCCTACAAAAACTAAGCATATTTTTTTAGCATACAATGTAAGTATATATAACATTGGAATTTGAAAAGCACAAGTAAATGGAACAATGTTTCAAACCCAAAGCTCCTCTTCCTTGATGAAGGTGAAGGATGGAACTATGGAACAATGCAATATGTTTATAGCATGAGAGATGTGGATGAAAAAAATGAGAAGAGAAAAAGAAGATAGATCTAGAAGAGGCATAACGTTGTGAAAACCCTAGATGAAAGGAGAGTTGTGTAATGAAAATCAAGATGTTAGAAAGGAAAGACCAAAACCCTAGTTGATACACCCTAAGTCTTTAAACTAGTGAGGAAAAGACCAAAAAACATAAACTACACATCATTCATGTGTTGCCAAATAGTCAATATAATCTCAAAGCTGAAATTAATCTTTTCAATTATATTTGAAATTCAATCTAATTTTCAAAAAAAATATCATCATAAATTTTTTCTAGCAATATGTGAAAATACATTGATTTCTACAACAAAATGATAAGATTATTTTGAAGTTCAATCATGAGGTTCAAGTATTAATGAAGAATAGTGTAAATAAAATTCAAGTTCTAGATTGATCATTTACACCCAAAATACCCTTACCAATGACATTTAAACAAAAATTCTACTATAAAGTTGAATTGAAATTTTTTATAGATGATTGATAAAATGGTGATATTTTTTATGTACAAAATTTTTTTTTTTAATATGCTAGGTCAAATTTCATAATTTTTTTATATCAAAATATATAATTCAAAATTTTGATATTTTTCACATGCATTAATATATATATATATATATATATATATATAATTTATCTTCATTTCTTCATAAATAGAAATAGAAAAATAAAATTTATATGATTTTTAAAAATCATTTCTTTATAAAAATCACATTAATTACAATAAATCTATAAATAATAAGAGAGTATTCATGAAAATGAAGAGAATAGTGATAAATATCATGATATAATTGATTTACTCCTTGGACTCTCTCCAAAAGAAATTCAATAGAAAAAGTTCAAATGTGGCATCTTTCAAGCTTTGGGGATGCTCTCTTCAAAATGTCACAAAAATCATAATTTCAATAATAAAAAAATTCAGATGAAAAGAGCTATATTTTTGAATTAATTTTAAAAACATTTAAAATCAAGAACTATAAAATAAAATTATTTTAAATTTCAAATGCCCCTTGGGTTTGCAATGTTCTTCAAGAATTACCACCCTAAAGTTCACCAGACATGTGTTTGGGAGCTCGAATTGCTTCATAGTACTTTTATCAAGAGCAAGGCTAGAATCTCATCTTTTATTCTTTTTTAATAAATTCAACTACAAAATCTTTTAGTTAAGTTGTTCAAGTATATCTTCCTAAAATTTTAGAAGGATCCTCACCAATTGCAAGGTTGAAGTGCCTAAATTTCAACAAATATAATTTTATAATCCTTTACAAAACATTAGAAGAGAATGAGCTACTGTAGAAGTCCACGAGTTCCCACAAGTTCTCGGATTGTAGGAACTTGGCCACAACAGCTCGCCGACATGGTTAGGCGATGGCCACGTCAAATAATAATAATAAATTATTTTTTAAATATTCATATTCATATTATTTTAATTATTTTTTAATAGTTTAAAATTCTAGCCAGCCCTAGCTGGTTTCCAACTTTGGGAATTAGCTTGAAATGGTCTTCCAAGGCAGTTAAATCCCGTCTAATGGCAAAGTTTTCTCTTTAATTTTTCTTATAAAAACACACATGGGCCTTACAACTTGCCCCTAAATGCCCAAGGCACCAAATTTTGGTATTTCAAAAACTTTGAATTTGTGCTTAAGGCAATGTTTTAGTTGGATTTTTTCAATTTTTTTGGAAAAGGTGCAACATTTTGTCTACTTCAAAGTTGGTGTTCCAAAATTTTCAAACTACCATCCATTTTAGGGTGTGTGGAGGCTCAATTGCAACCATGTTTGTTGCGCATTGAAAAGTGCATCTTGGAGGCATGTGAAGTGCTACCACATTAGGCACGTGGGTAGTAGGTTGAAAAAAAAGTTTTGCAATTGAAGAAAAGAACTTGGTCTTACAAAAGTGCTACTCCTAAACTTAACTCAAGTGCTAGCAATGAAAACTTTTTGGGAAGGTTTTAGGTGCACTACACCTAAGTAAGAAATGCAATGTGTAGGAAGATGATTGCCCAAACTGAATTCTCTACAAGTCTTCGGGATTAGTAGATAACTCTTCTACTTAATATAAATTGTGTTGTAAACAAGGATTTTCCAAAACAATTCTACCTTTGAATCAACAAGAGTAGTGGAGAGATAAGCTAGATTTGAGTAATAAGTAAGTGAAGATCAAGTTCTAGCAATTTTGAAGTGTTTAGATAGTGAGTACTTGAGAGTTCTTCCATCACCTAGAAATTGCAATGCATTTCCTAAGAAGCCAATTCCATCTACTTATTAATATTTTTTCCGTAATCAAGTGTCGCCCATCTTTGGCTAGAGTGGTAGGTGAGTAGAGGTTGACATTACATAGTTTAGCAATATTGTGAACAAGAAGCTATGCATGATTTTTTTGGCTTGATCACAAAGGCAAAGATCGAGGGTTTGTAATGTGCCGCGAAGACATAATTAAAGTGAACATCCTACCAAGTTAGAAATTGGTTTCGGAGAATGCAATACTAGCTAGGAGACCCATGAGGGAAGGTGGTTTTGGATGCCTAGTACTTCCAGCAATGCTTGAAATTGGAGTTCTAACTATCCAAAAGACACAACACTAGATAGCAAATAAGCAATGTCCAAAGAAAGTACCCATGGGCAGCTCATCACTCATTTTCACCAACTAATATGTTACTAACACATTGCCTAAAACAATGTTTGCTCCATCACTCCGTCAACTAAAACAAGGCATTTGGAACCATACGAAGGCATTCGCAAGAGGGAACAACAAATTTGTGAAGAGAATGAGAGAAAACAAACAACAAAGTGCAAAGAGGGCAACCATTCAAGCAACCAAAGACAAATAAGAAGACCTCGACCTCGACCTCAACCCCAACATGATAAGAATAAGAGCAACATTTCAAACTTGGTTGTGGTTAGTCATGCCACAACAAAGAAGGTCTGCGACGTTCTCCACAATATAGGAGAGGTGACTTTGTCGACACCATTGGCATTGCCAATACCATCTGCACACACAGGAAAAGCTCCAATAAGAGCAATGCAGTAGCAATAGTGAAGGAGAGCAGAACTATGAAGAAAGGAGATTAAGTGCAGCAAAGAGCATAAGAGAAGCGACGCCTATAGAGATTAAAAGAGCAAGAGAAGAGGCACCTTTTGACCTCAATAGAGCAAGAAAAGAGGAGCCTACACGTCTAACTTAAGCAACCAAAATCTCCAAGTGGACCACCACAAAAAGGCAACACCTCTTTGTCTAGATGCAGTGCTGCCAAGAACTCTAGCTATAGTCGTAGATTGGAAAGAGATGACATCCTTGCCCCTATTCAGATAAGCAAAAACTCACTCACCCATGGATTTGGGGGTAAGAATTTGAAATGCCAAAGGGAATTAGGGTCATTAGGAAAATTCTAAGCTGTAAACAAGGTTGCGAATTTTGCACCCTTAAGGTGCAATTACAGAAAAAAAATTATTTTTTATTTTTTAAAATTTGGAATCTAACATGGCACTACTAGTGCCACATCAGCAACACATAAAATTGACTGTGTTTTTAATATTTTAATATTTTTTTAATATTTTTTTTCCAAAAAAAATATTTTTTATTTTTTCTGTACTTGCACCTCAGAAGTGCCAAAAATCTAATACTTGCAGCCTTGTTTACAGCTCAGAATTTTCCTAATGTTTTACATTTCTTCTAGTTCCACATTAGACCCCCTCAATGACAATGTACATTACACTATCAATCTAGGAGGAGAAATTATCACGGAAGTCCCTTCTCAATGTGTAGAATTCATCCTTAGAAGAGAAGATAGTGTAGGTCGTGATGTTGTAGATACTCCAAATTGTGGGAATGGTAATTGGTTAGAGGGAGATGATTGTGATTGTTTTGAGCGTGGATGCAATTCTAGTGAGGAGCATCCTTTTTTTTAACTCTTTGAGAAAGTGCCAAGATAGTGATCACTTCAAATTTAGTGAAGTATTGTATTTCTACATTCATCCATCTTTTGGACCAAAAAATACTTTTCAATCATATTCATGCTCTTTTCATCCAAATTTGCAAAAATTCATCCACATTTAAAATAGAAATGGAAAATTTCTAGTGAAAAGTAGACATTTATTTTAGAATGGTGCAATCTAGCCCCATGGTGCTATAAAAAAGGGTTGGTGAGGAGCTGAGCAACAATGAGGGTAATTTATTAGAGTCCCTTCCTTTGACAACTAATAGAAAAAAAAAAATTAAAGAATCTAGAATTTGAGAAATATTCCATGATAGTACATAGATGAGTGAACATGAAACTTATGATCCGCTTCCTAAAAGTTGGTGTAGTCTTTCCCTTGGTCCTACCCAATTTTTAAGGCATTCCCTTTCAAGGATCAAGTATAATCATAGTTTTGGCCTCATCGAACTCCCAAAAGAATAGCTAGGGCCTACGAAATCTAATGAATACCCTAAAACCAAATAGGACAAAGATGCTAAAAGAAAAAGGTCTTTAGAAAGGATGTTGGGGAGTAAAGACATACATGGCAATTAATTTGTAAATGGATATCAAGAAGTTACCAAATGTGAAAGCATATTGGTAAACATCTTCCTAATTTTTTGAGTGCCCTACCATATCTTCTTTTATGAGTAGAAATCAATATGAGAGTATTACCTGATGTTTACACGTAACAAACCTTGAAGAAGTAGTAAGCACACCAAATACTCTAGGGTATTATAAATTGTTGAAAATTAGATGGTATATTGTTGGATGACCTCAGAGATAGGTTTTGATCTTCTTGGAATTGTGGTCAATACGTGACCATAGATGAAATGATGATTATATACAAGGGGAAGTATTGTGCCATTCATCATTATTTTTCTTCAAAACATGTGAAATGGAAAATTAAAATTTGGTGTCTAACTAATTCATTGACGAAATATGTGTCAAACTTTAATGTTTATTGTAGAGGGAGGAGCAATTATGAAAAACTAAAGGATTTCAAAAGAGGGGATCCAAAGCAAGGCAAATTTGTTGTTTTGAATTTGGTTAGGGATTTGGAGAACGGAGAGCGTGTAATCCTTATAGACAATTTTTTCCATCTGTGGAATTGTTTATATAGTTGAAGGGGTTAGGATTTAGTGCAACTCAAGCAATCAAGTCCAACAAAAGTGGTCTACCATCCTCCCATGCCAACCAAAATACTTTGAAGAAGAGTACACAAGCTAGGTACTATATTTTGGAAAATGCATTCTTCCAGAAAGATTTCCTTAATGGTTTGGATAGATAGGAAACCGGTAGCATTATTATTAACCATAGCCTTCTTTTGCCCACCATTGGAACCAAAATGCTTGTTCCTCATCAATAGGGCCTTGAGAGAGTTGATGTGGATACTTGCCGGTGGATTTGGAATATACAACATATATACGAGGAGTGGATGTGATAGACCAACTTCAAGGTACTTACATGTGTTGGGTTTGTATACATAAATAGTGGCATTGCCTTTTTTTCTTATAGGATATTACTTGTGTGAACATGTGGATATTGCATAAATAGGAATGTAGTTGGAAGGGGTGCCTTAGAATACACATCTTGATTGTCAATTGTCAATAGCATTTATGTTGCAATCACGGCATATGTGGATGAAGGAATCCACATCATGTAGTATCCCTCCAACTTTAATGATTCATGGGTTAGTAAAGAGCATTAGAAGGGGAAATTGTTGGTGTTGTAGGAAGAGATGCACAATAATGTGCCTTATGTGCCAAGAAGTGTACCTTTGCTTCAATCATTGCTCTTTTACATTCCATGAGGTCTTCTAAGAGTGACATAATGAAGGAGTAGGCACAACATTATATATTGTAGGACAAAATTATATGGTCCAATATTATATTTCTATTGGTAGAATTTGAATCACTTCTCAGGGTCAAATCACACCCAAAGGTACCCAAAAAGGGGTTAGATCCAATAAAATCTGCAATGTAACTTCTTTTCAGCTATTGTTTTTTAGAGCTAATCTATTAATTATATGTATTTTATTCCTTTTTGACTAATACTTCAAGTCATGTTAAGATTTATATTTTTTTATTCATTAAAAAAAAATTCTTTACTAGAGTCCCAAGTAAAATTCAGATGTCAACATGTTAGGTTTTTCAATGATTAAAATGGGGTCTAATTTCTAATGAATAATAATGTGATTGAATCCAAAAAAATCATATGTATATATGATCATATGATAGAGTAGAAAAGAATTCTTTTGCTACAATTTGAATACTTTTCTATTTTCTATAATATTCAGAAGTAAAAACATATGAATGTCTTTTTCCATATAAAAAAGAATCCAAATAATGATTGTATCCAAACAAAAAAATTTGTATATTATTCAAGTCAAGGTCCCTAGATAAGCTATTTTTGGAATTGAATGTTTAGGGTTTTATTTAGAATGAATCAAGAACTTGCCAATAATTAATTAATTAAAAAATTACACTATTTTGTGTTCAGGATTTAATTACTAAAAATCCTTCTTAATAGTTGTATGCTTGATAAGTCTAAAAAATCTGGATAAAAATATCCTTTTAAAGTATTATATTATAATATAGACACTAAATTTAGCCTTGTAGCTAGTGATACACATCCTTCTAAGGATTGTACCTATGAAATTTTTTTCCCAATTTATTAAAAAGATGCATTGCAATACTATTCATTCATAAATTTATTAAAGAAGTGACAACATCAAAGTAACTAAAAGCTTAAAAAAAAGTTGAGAAAAGGACTCTAAACCTAGTTCTAGCTAAGTAATGGTATTGGTACCTTTGAATGTGGTTTGAACCCTATGTCTTATGTGACTATGAGACTTAGATTTTCCTTTTAGTTAACTTATTTTGACATGGGTATGAGTTCATATTCTATAGATTGGTGAGCTAGGAGTTACTTAGTGCATAGGCAATTAATTGAGTTACTCTCTATTTGATTGCCCATGCACTGAGTAATTCCTGGCTCACCAATCTATAGAATATTTGATGTCATGGGTGTTGAGAGGAGAAGTCTATCAGTGCATGGATGTGATGAAGGCAATTGTAAAATCAAACCAATTCAATTTAGAAATAAGAGGTCAGTTAGTTCTTGTAGTTGGTGATTTGATTACTATTTGTTACATTGAACTTTTTTCAAATTTTTCAAATGGCTTTATGTATAATGAGAAGCCTCCTCCCTCAAGCCTCCCATAGTGTTAAGCATTGGGTAGTTGGTGGAGCTACCCACTTGCCCATCAAAATTCTCTTAAAAACTAATCTTTCTTTTGAGCACCATCATAGTTTCTTTTGAGTACCCACGTTGATTTCTTTTGAGTGTCAGTGCGAAAATATTTTGAACTTAACGGCTTTTGACAATGTTTTTACTAAGTGCACTTGATGAAATCATTAGAAGAAAACATCATTAATTTCAACAAAATTCAGCTAATGCAAAATTCAGTTTTCTACCAAAAAACACATAAACTGCGTTGGCTACAACATAGTTTCTACGTTTTTTGGTAGAAAACTGAATTTTGCATTAGTTGAATTTTGTTGAAATCAACATTGTTTTCTTCTAGTGAATCTTCTTTACAACCACTGATTTTTGTTCTTTAATAGCATTTCAAGGATTATAAATCCCGTGTAGTGTGTCTCTTATTCATTAGTCTTTTAGTTTTGTTCTTTTGTTTTTAGGTGCAATTCATGGTTGTGAAATTTGTAGCACTGCATTTTTGTGCAATACGATAGTTTCATTTCTTGCAATCTAGTAGTTTCAATCCACTTGTGCATCTACTGTTGGTGTTTATTTGTTTCTCATTTTGCTTAGCATTACTAATAATGGTGGCATTATCTTCAATCGGTGCAACTTCAATTAACATGTTATTCTTGGTGAGCACTCTATTCATTGCTCTTCATTTTAGTCGTTGCCTTATTTTAAATTATTAATTCGGTAGGATTTTATCTAATTTCTTGCTCCTGCTATGTACAAGAAATTTGTGGGATCAATAGCTTCAATGATGACATGGTTTGGTGCTTTTCTTCGCAAAGTAGTTTTTTAACCCTAACTTCTACTTGTTATGGACATCGGAATTTTTTGTAAGAGGTTATGGAGTTCAAATCCAAATGTGGAAGTTGTCATTGATCCTCAACTTCCCCCTAATTTATTCCATTTGTGTCCTTTCTTACATGTAGGTGCCGTTTTTGGTATCATTGACTGTAAATTAGTGGACATTGAAGAGTATGCTATTCTTTCATCTACCAATATGCAATGTGCAAGTGACGAGATTATTCCTAATTTGTTTGTTGATCCTCTCTTTGATACTTTTTTTAATTTTATTTCAGAATCTCAGATTATATCACGCATGCCTAATGTTGAGGTTCTTGGTGCTAGCATATGAGTATATCTCTTGTTGATAAGGCTCTTAATCTACCTTATAGAATTGAGATAGAGTTTGTCTTTGTTCATAACGAATTGGATGATTGTTAATGCCAATCTCAAATACTTGTTCAAATAATAGTTGAGCCTAGTGATGAGACTTTCTATGACAATGTGTGTCTTGAGGTTTCTAAAAAAGCCATTGAACCCCAATTATTTGGGTACTTACAATGTGGTACATGAACTTATGCTCATTGTTGATGTAGAGTCTTGACCTAGCCCTGATATGTAGCTAGACAACAATGTGCAATTGAGCAATCCTGATTACACAACCGCATACAACATTGATAATGATGCCAATATTCTTGCCTCGATTCTAGAGGTATTGTCTTTTGTTGATAATCTAGACTATGATTATCTAGTTGTTACTAATCCGAATCCCTTTAGTAACAATGATCATGGTTTAATGCTATGGAGTTGTCAAATTACTTTTGAGACTTAGATGAGAAAGAACTCAATAATATCTTGAAGGGAGATTGTTGTTGAAGCTCACATCCAGAGAAGTAGGCCAAATGAGCATTTGATGAATTTCAACTCTACAAAAGCTTCCATGTTGATATTAGCATTGAGGACCTTTTAGAGTAGGATAATGTTGTTCCTTTGGTGGATATGCTTTAGCTTTTCATGTTGTAGGTTGCTAAGAAAAATGAAGATCTCTATCCACTTGGCACGTATGTATTCAATATTATTATGTCTTAAATTAATATTTGTTTTATTTATGATTGGGGTTTATAATTTCTAGAGCTAATGTGCTAATTTGATTTATAATTGCTAGTTAATCTATCTAAATAAATTTATAACTAGTAGTTAGTTGATTTGAATGATATGACTTTACCATAGCTGATTAATCAAGTTGTTGATTTGATCAATTAATGATTAATTTAGATATTTTGTCAAGATGCTAATCTAATTTAGTGAAGTTGCTAATGTGATGAGTTAGTAATTTATTCAAGTTGTTGATATGATTTAATTTCCTTTAGTAACTAATTTGTAAGTAGTAATTAGTTGAATTGATTTTATAATTTCTTGATTAATTTTTAGTATTGTTTGTTACTAAAGAAGCATTGACAACATGTTGCAATCGATTGGCCATATCATATGTGCTCGGGAAGAATAATGCAATGTTGAAAATTCTACCAAGCCTATACAACCTTTCAATATAATGACCGACCTTCGGTATTGGAGAGTGAAATTGGCAACAAATGAAGCTATCATAATATCATATGGGCTATCAATGTAGGTGGAGAAACAAACTTGAAAGAGTGACATCTTGATGTGTAGCAAAGAGAGAGATATGCTTAGCAACAAGAAATCTTCCATGAAGCACACTTTTGGACTGAATAGGCGATTTACTTATTACTGTACTCAAAAGTAGAAGAGGGAGGGAGCTTTGGGATTGTCCAAACAATGTATTCGATGTTTACAAATATTAGCATGGAGAAGAATTCTTCAAGTATACATACTTTATATCACTTTGTTGTCCATTGTTTACTCTTATTCAATTTTTTGATTGCATATTTATGAACTTCTTTATTGTATAAATATTCTTTTAGGCTCAGTAAAATTTGGAAGGTCGATGTTTGGCGTTGTAGTGCAGACAATATAAAAAATCCTCTACACTAGTACACCTCAAATTGGATCCTTATGTACAAAACCTTAGTATCTCATTGGCCATCATTTGATCCCTCTAATATCGTCAATCCCATTTTTTTATCCCTAAGTTACGAGTCAAGACCTTCGATGATCAATGGTTATCTAGAGGAGCTATAGGTCGAAATACACTTGTTGACATCACTCGCGACTACTCTCTAAAGTTGTGCCATCTTTAAAGTTAAAGAGAATCATGAATAAGCCGAGTAGGGCCACAAGTACAGTACGCATGGAAAAAGCTTGTGTTAAGAGAAAAAGGCATGGTTGTCATTGGTCAAAGAGATGCCAAATCTTATAGCAAGTATAGTTGTAAAGAAATTGATGTTAGTAACAGAGTGATGCATCGTGTTATATTTGGAGAAACTACTTCATTCTTAGAAGTCTTTGTTGATAAGTCCTACGTACGCTCAAAAGTAAATGTTTTTGTATGGTAGCCAGAAGTTCATTTCTACAATAGCCAACAATTTGGATTAATCATTATATTATTCATATGCTTTTTTATTGAGGTCTAACCTATTTTAGTTTTTTTTGCAAGTTTCTAACCCTGCTAATGTTTTAGTGCAAACTCCAAACGTGCTTACCAAATCTACTACCACATAGACCATTGAAAAAGCCATATGTGGGAAGGTGTCTAGCACAAGGCCCACCTTCAAAGATAATTCAAATTGTCAAATAATTAACTTTATCATCAATGGAATTGAATCCAAGGTTGTAGCTAGAGAGATTCTAAGGAGTTTAGGTCATGTTCCATACTTCAAGGAGTAGAGATGGAGTATTATTTTGTACTTAGCTAAGCTTTTCTTTGGTAGGGTTTTTTCCATTGGATTTACCTAGTGAAGTTTTTAATGTTGGCTTGAACTTTGGTTTTTAAAACCACATGCAAATAAAACTCATCTTTGCTCACTATTACTTTCCTATTTATAATCATGGCAAATGCTTTTTGTGCTCACATTTCAATTAGACATTGTTGTACTAAAAATGGAATTGAGTAATAAGGGACTACAACAATGCTAGTTTATTTAAAGAAAATTGAATTTGACATTATTGTGCTCATTATTGATTGCCTTGGCTTGCATTATTTTCAACTAAACATGAATCTACTCCAAAAAAAACCATGCGCACTTAAATGTGCCCTCCAAAGAAAATTCATTTTCTTTGAAAATTTTGTCCTTTAAAAATCATGATTGTACCAATCCGTGAAAAAGAAATCTTATGGTGCCTGGCCCTGTAAAGAATGCCAAGCATTATAATGCAGCCTACTCTACCATATAATTAGTAATAATTTATATAGTAGACCAACATATCAATGCTTAACATCGACAAACTAGTCCTCTATTAATTGTACAAATGTTGTAGATAGTGGTAGGCAATTGATTGTACAATTGCTATAATGATAGATACATTGTTGGGACTTCCATAAAGTAGTTGGAATGATGGGAACTTTGTTGGGAATGTTGAGATAGATAATGGGTGTATGAGAACCCATTTTTGAAGTTGAACAGCAACTCTCTTAGGCAATAAGGGATTTTTTTTACGAAAAATCATTATCAAAGAAATCTAGATGTATTTTTGCACTTATTTTAATCACAATGTTCATATTGTGGGATGTGAGGTGCATCTACCATTGAATTTTTCCTTCTTCACAATTGTTTTTGGCCTATAAATTGAATTGAATTTTTTTTGTAAATATTAGATGACATGTCTTGCATTGTTTCAATGCAAGCTAATTTGTGAAGTTGTTGTCATCGATTTGAAAGGGAGATTAGTTGTTTTCTCCTAAAAGCAGTAAGTATGAAATCATTGTAGTTGATTTTCTTCCAATTTCTAACCTAAAGATAGCCATTTTGGCATTACAATTTTTTGACAACTAAAAAAAATATGAAGATTTCCTTACTTCAATTAGAATTATCTCAACACAATTATGTGCAACTATCTCTTTTGATTTTTTTGGAAAAACCACCTAAAAGCCTAGAGGTCCAAGATCCTATGGTTACAATTCTCCTCTATCTTTTTTGATCTCTCTCAAAGCTTGTGTTCTAAAAGTCCAAAATGCCTTCTGAAAACAAGAATATAGGGCTTGGGCATTTTAGGGGTTCTAAAGAGGATAACTCCTAATTTTCAAAGACACTATATTAAGGGGAATTGATGAAATTTTGAAGTTAAACAAAATCTTACCAAAGTATTATTTTTAATATTCTTTTTAAAAGAATATCCATTAAAGTCTTATTTAAGCATCGATAATCTAATTTTGAAAAAATATTGTATACTACTTTTTTTATTGAAGATTTTATGCAAAATTTCATTGTAAATCTTGGAATCTTTAGTGTTAGAGGTTCTTGAAGTTGATAGAGCTTCAAATATTAATACTAGATCTTTAGGAGGAAACTACATTGGAAATTCATTTAAGAAAATTCAATATTTTTTGAAAAAAATAAAATCATAGGGTGTAGATTGTTTATTACAACATTACAACCATTGAGATTGGCATTTTTCAATTCCATAACAAAATTCTTAACAATTTAATATTTTGAATCATTCTCTACTTCTTTCTCCTTACCATTTTTTTCCTATATGTTGTACAATTCCAAATGATTTGAATTTTTTCAATCATGTAGCCAACTTGCCTTGAAGAATTAATCCATGGACATACATCCATTTTGGACATTTCTTCATACAAATGTGACCTTGTAAAGAGCAATTGCTTAGTTTTTCACAAGGACAAAAAAAGGATTTTTATCAATTCAAATGCTATATCTTGCAATCTACATGGTGGAAATTTCTGAAATTTTTTCCACATGTTATCAAACTAGCTTACTACAAGATCCTGTGGTTACATGTTTCCAAAAATGTTTTTTTTTCTAAAATTTGGTTCTTGTACTAGAAATGGCAGTTTTGGAGCATTTCTGATAAAAACGTAATCAAAAATCTTTAGGGGTTAAAAGGTATGGAACAATTCAAAGACAAGAGCTCAATCACTCATTGTCAAATTAAATGCATAAATTGTGTTCAATCATTACAAAAAATTTGAACTCAAAAAGAGGTTGTTTCGCCATGTAGCTTGGTGCTAGTGCAAAAAAAAATTTGAAGAATTTTTTTTTAAAAAACACTAAATTTTTTTTTCTTCTTAAATTGCCATATCTGATGTGGTCACACTAGTGCCCCGTCGTTTCAAGAAAAAATTAATTAATTGATTGATTTTTTTGCCTAATTGCATTGCTGCAGTAGCAAACTTGCAGCCTCTTTGAGGGTCTAGATTTTTTGTAATGGTAGAACTTTAGATCTTATTTTGGCATAATAAAATAACATTTCACAAAAAACTTTGAACTGAGAAAAGTTGGGTAATCAAGCCTACTTTCATCTTCTAAAATCCGTTTGTGATTTTGAGCCTCCAAAAAAAAGGTTATGGACAAAAAACAAAGATGATGTTTGAAAATGTTAAAGAAAATGTCCCTTCTAACTCTTCTTTGAATTTTGTTTGTAACTTTTACTTGAAGTCTTGAAATCTCAAATGGATTTTTGGAGATGAAATTTAACTTGATTTCCCAACTTTTCTTAGTTCAAAGTTTTTTAGTGTAAGTTATTCTACTTTGCCAAAATGAGGTCCAAAGCTCTACATTTGAACACAATTCCTCCTTTTGACTTAACTAGATATGAGTGGTTAAGCTCTTAGTAATCATAATTTATATATCCCACATGGATTGTTACACCTCCTACCACCCCACTTGTATAAAGAGCTTGTTTTCACAACTTTACACACTCATAGTAAGTAGCTTTTCAATTCATGTGAGGTGGTTGCCTCATATTTTTTCAATCAATTTGATTTCAATGCTTATAGCATTAGAAAATAATACTATAGAGTGTAGAAGTTTATTTTGAATTTAAATTAAATATCTAACATTAGACAATAGATCTTGCTAAATGGTACAATATAGGCTATGATTTGGTATAATGCTTTTTTTCCTTCCTAGTAGGCAGCTGTTAATGGCCACGCATTTGGGGATTCAAATGCTTTCATATTTTTACCTTTCCAATGGTCAGCTACTAATGGCCACACTTCTAAGGATTCAAATGCTTTCAAATTTTTACCTTCTTGATGGGTAGCTGTTAATAGCCTCACTTTTGGGGATTCAAATTTACTACCAATATATACTAAGGATTTGGTCAAATGTTACTATTTTTTGGTGTTTATAGCACACATCTATTGAAGGCCACGTATTTAGGGTTGCTTCCAATATATGATAGGAATTAGTTAAATACACCATTTGATATGGCCTATAATTAAAAGGAAAAAACATCTTTTTAATGTTTGTTTTTAATATCAATTTAATAATATAAATATAACAAGAAAAAAAATCCTAAAAGACTATTTGAAAAAATGAATTAAAAAATGTATCTACTAATAAAAATATTTGTATAAGATAATATTTTCTTATATTAAATTTTTTTTGCATGCAGAACATTCCACAAGGATGTTTATTGGATTTCATAATAGCCGTGATGAAATCTAATATTCATCAAATCCCAAAATCATCATAGATATTTTAATATTCACATTAAATGCCTTAAAATACTCAAAAACCACAAAGAGATCTAATGAGTCTCTTTGTATATTGAAGTGCAATCATCCTAGATGGTGCAATATTAACATTATATACCTTGAAATACTCAAAAACTACAAAGACATACTGAATCAATCTCTTTGTATATTGAAGCACAAGTCGTTAAAAGTCTAACTCCAAGTGAATCAAGCTCCAACCTAGTTATCACCATCAATTAAATCCAGTGAACAAGTACAATCACATGGTAAACCATCGCAACTACAAGAGCAATGCGGAATACTACTACTAGAAGGAAGAGGTTCAATTGAAGTTGCAGGTGACGTCGCTAGTGCTAAAGTTGATGGAGTTGGAGTTACAGTCGGAGGAGATGCATTTGAAGGTAGTGGAGAAGTCATCGAAGGCTCAAACACCGGAGGACTCTGAGTACCAACGTCTAGATCTGGAGTTGAAGAAGGAGTACTAGCAGGTAGAGGAGCATTTGCTAACGGTGCAGGACTACTAGGAGGAGGCAAGATGGTAGAAGTGGAAGAATTTGAGGAGTTTGTAGAATTCGATGAAGCTCGCGAACTAGAAGAATTCAAAGAAGTATTGGAAGTCATAGAGTTGGAGGAATTACCATCGGAGATGGTGGAGTTGGAGGAATTGGTGGAGGCGGAAGAATCACTGGAACTACTATTGGAATTGGAGGAGCTTGTAGAAGTTGTCGAATTAACGACAATAGGAGGAGACTTTGGTGGGACTTCTAGAGGGGGAGAAGCTTCAGGAGGAGAAGCAGTTGGAAGAGGAGTTATGTCGCTAGTTGTTGTTGCAGTCAAGGTTGTCGTAGCATCCGCTGCAATACTTGGTGATGGAGAACTTGGAGTAGGAGGAGAAGGTGTAGATGGTGGCTTGTCTTCAATACATAGATTTGCATTAGAAATTTTGATTTTCATGGAAAAGAGAAGCAAAAAAGTGAGAATCATAAACTTCATTGTCACCATGGTGCTATTCAATAGAAACAAAAGTATCCAGAAAGGGAAAAAAATCCAAATGAAAATGATATAGTATAATAAACATCTTCACATATTGTCATATTGTTGTGGCTTATTTGGGATGGCTTATTTGGGAGATATCTAATAATTTATGTTAACTAATGTTAACAAGTAATTCAATTCAAGTAATGTCAACTTATAGTTTAAGTTAACTAATGTCAACAAGTAATTCAATTCAGGTGATGTCAACTAATGAATCGATTTTAGTATTTGAAAATTTGAAAAAGTAACCTTTTTTTCTAATTATGAGCTAATTTTCTTTGTTAGTTGTCACAACTCCATCAATGTAATTTACACTCAATCTTTTTTGATGTTTTGAGTGTGAGTTTGAGTGCAAGTGTTTTTATAGTTTGTGTAAAACCACCTTTATTTTAGGCACTAGTGTAACATTTTGTATATTAATAGTATTATGTAGTAATACTTTTTAAATTTGTAATGCCACATATTAATGTTTTATTGGTTGATTTGAATTTTGTCAAAAAATAAGTAAACAAAGAATAAGATTTTATAGTTAGTTTTACATGATATTTCATTTTTCTATTATTATTTTTATTTGAGTTAATTTTCACTCTTAAAGTTGATCCTCAAGGTTTTACTTTTATTTATTTATTATTTAGAATTAGGGTCAAATTACTTCACAGTCTAAGATTTTAGAGTTCTATCTTTTTTACTTTTCTCAATTTTAGGTGAAAATCTTGGAGTTTTCATATTTTTTGCCACGCAAGTCAAAATAGCGCAAAACTTAATTGGTAGCCCCCCTTCCTTGCAAAGGGCTTTTCAATGATATCAATTGTACACACTTATGGCCTAGTGGTTGCAATGATGTTAGTGCCATTACAAATTTTTTTTTTTAATAAAATGACAAACAAATGTCAAATACAATAATATAAAAAAATTAATAATATGGATGTTTTAAATTGATGATAAATCAAAAAATCACAAAGATTATTTAAAGGATATAATATTCTATATGATTTTAATTTAGTTTCAAAAAATATTGATTATTATATTCTAAGTGTATGGGGCACTTGGGCATTTGTTGTAAAAAAAACTTTACTTCAAATATGCTTAAAATTCCCTTGTCATCGCAAAGTAATAAAAAGTAAGAATGCAATTCTAAAGAAGATTCAAGAACACATCACTCTAAGAAACTTCCATCACTCTAAAAAATTGAGTGCCCAATTTTTTAGAGTTATGCGCCCAACCTTGATTGAGCAAATCACTATTCATTCCAGAGAGATAGATTTTCTTACCCTCCATTACAAAGAATTTTGGAATTAAAGACTGACATTTCTTGGACAATTCATTTTCACAATTTAGGCAGTTAGGCCATCCTTACCATCATAATCTTGAAATTATATTATTGACTATTAAATAACATTTTAAAGAACTTGAATTCGTAACATACTTGGGTTCAAAAACTTGCATATATGAAGAATATGTTGGGTATAATTCTAACATGATAAAATGGCAAAATGAAAAAATTTTAATTGAAGAATGGGAAACAAAATTTTATGAAAATGATAAGCATTTTCCACCTTGAGTATTTGGAGATGCACAATGCTTTCTGTCTAGACTCTCTACTTAAATGCAGAGATTTGTTTTTAGTAAACACCACTTAGCTATTTGTGCATAGAAAGAAGTGAGTCTATTTGTTAAGTCATAGAGTTTTGTAGATCCTACTTTAGGCTTTTTGCAAATTTGACCATACTTTAGTGAATTCACACTTTTAAATTTCTACATATAATTTTTCAAGTAATTTTAATCACCAAGTTCAACAAAAATAACTTTGTTTCATACCAATCTAATAATTATTGCAAACTTCATAAGATTTTTTCAAGTTCCATTTCAATAGACATCTTATGAAATTTGCATTTTGAAATTCTCTCATTTGTATATTTTGTTTGATGGATTGATGTTTGTTCAAAAACCTTCGATTCAATCTATTTTGATTAACTACTTAGTACCTTCTCAAGTCCCAAGTATCTCCTTTGAGGACAATTGAAGATTAGGTTTGGTTCCTATGATTTCACTTTTTGGCACAATTTTTAGAAACTTCTTTTTCAAAAAGAAAAATATGGTAATTCTTTTGGAATATATTTTCTCTTTGAATCAATGCTTGTGAACAAAATTTATGCCTCACAAAGCATAAAATAGTCAAACTTGGGCAACACAAAAAAAATTGAGATAATTTTTTTTATTCTATTTTTTATATGTTCTATTTTGAATATTTAGATAGAGTGATTCATTCCATTTAGATTAGTATTGTAAAAGTTATGGCCGGAGCATCTAGTTTTTGCATGAAGTCATAGAATCTTTTTTGAAAAAAAAATGTATTGGATCCCTTTTCAAATTCAATTTTAACAATTTTCAGGGGAAACAAGTTATACAAGGTTTAGTTTGCTTGTTAAAACAAGCCTACCATTGGAATTATTGTGTTCAAGTCTCTCTTAAAACTATGAATGATTTTGTTTTTTTATTCAATCCAGTTTATACTTACACTAACTTAACATTTTGTAAAGAGTGAAAATCAAGTTTTTCTTTCAAAACTTTTTTCCTTAAATTTTCAAACTCAATTATTCAATTCAAAAATTTTATATTAAAAATTTGGAGTGCAAGAGTTTTAAGTTGAGAAGATTTAAAGTCTTATATCTAGCATGTATAATAAGGTGCAAAAGGTTCTTTTTCTTCACTTTCAATGCAAATCCCAAATCAAAGGTTTTGAAACTTCTTCCATACATTTTCATGCAACTATAGTGCAAGATTCTAAAGTTGGATATGCAAAAAATTAAATATTTTAAAATTTTGCTCTTTGCACAAGAAATGGTAGTTTTCAATGTTTTTTTATTAGAAAATGGCTCGGGACTTTAAGGCTTCAAGAAAAGGAGGTATTTCTTTCAAATTGATCACAAGTTGCATATCTTTGTAATTTACTCACAAAATATTGAATATTTGTAACATTGCAAAAATGATTTTCAAATTGTAACATTTTCAATTGTAAATTTAAACATTTTGTTGGGCATCACTAGTAGTACAAAGAGTAGCACAACCCTAGTTTGAATTTGGAAAATTTGGTACTTAACTATTGCAAAATGTATTAGATGCTTGATTTATACTAATTCATTACATTTTTTATAGAAAAAAAAGTACAATTCTTCTATTTATGCCATGTATGTAGAAAATAGTTGTTAAATGGAACTTTTTTGAACATAAGATGCACTTCTAATCACTTTGATGTTTTCATTTAATAATTTTTTTCATTATTTTGGTCTTCAATTTTTTAATTTGAAATTGAAAATAAAAATAAAAAAACAAAAAAAATTCTTGATTTCTTTTTATATTTTTATTCACCGACAAACTTATAGTTTAATGCATTACATTACTAATTTCACTCAATACTTGTTCCCTTTGAAAATTTATTAGATTCCTATTGCTATTTTTCATATGATACTCATGATTGGATTATCTCATAGAAAATGAAAAAATGAAAAAAAGAAAGTAAATAGGATAAGAATACCAAAGAAAAATTTTATACATCTTTTTGTCATTTTAAAAAATTAAAAAAATTAAATATAGAAAATATTGGCATGATAATAAAAAAATAATAAACATTGGCCAACAAATTTTCAAAATATACTATCAATTCAAAAATATAAAATATAAAATATAAATTCTACAAGTTTGGAGATTTGAAAATTTGAAAATTTCAATATATTAAAATTTCTAAAACTATTCTAATGACAAACTTTAAGTAGGAGTTGATCAGGCCTTGGCATACATAAAATTTATTTGTCAATTTTTTGCACCCCATGGTCTTTCTAAAGTAGAAGGTACCATGACATTCTATCGATGGTGCCACAATATTCTATTGGGAGTGCCATGAAAATTTAGACTTCCTTTTGGTTTGATGCTTTTTGGAATTTGGGGAGGATTTCCATTGACCTCTGAAGATTAAGTAAATCTTTTCTTCATTATCCTTTCAAATACTCATGATGCTCTATGTCTTATGTAAATTTGCCTAATTTATATATATAATATTGGTATACAATCTAGATTTTCTTTGAATTTTTTTATAGAATGTACATTTTGTAGAAAGAAATGATATCATATATTTGAGGTCTTTGTTACTTTCCATGTTGCAAAAAAGAAGCATTTGTTTGGACTCATAAGTCTTTAAACTAGTTTTAAATAGGTATAGTTCAACTTCGCTACAAAATTATTAATTGTCAAGATAAAATAAGTTGATGCTTCAAAAATATTCTAGAAAAAATAGGAATTAAAAGTTTCATTGTATTAAAATTGCGACTTTCATGAATAATTTTAGAGTAGGAATTCCTTGAAAATATTTGTCAAATTATCCATTTTTTAAATTTAATTATTTATTTGTAATGATAAATTTTTTAATTTCAAAAATAGATTTTCATGTTATAAATTTATAAAATATTGAATTTATAAATTAATAATTTAAATAATATTGAAAAAAAATATGGATTTATTAAATACGTTGGACTTCAAATGGTTATCATTTAGATGAGGTGGCAAAATTCAATGGCTAGAGATATAATGCATTGTGGATGAAAAACACATAAAAGAATGGCAACTCATAACAACAATAAGTTGTATGAAACAATTGTCAATCATTTAACCCCTAACTACCCAACCAACTATATATGGTGGATTTGAAATTTCAAACTCGTTTTGGTATAGGCAATTATGAAAATATTTGATTGTTTTAAAATGTCAAACTAGAAGTTTTGGAGGTTAACTATTGAAAACTTTTACTTTTTGTTGAAAAAGGTAAATATTTGATTTTTGAGAGGTCCTAAAAGGGATATCTTTATCATTCATGGAAGCCGGCTACAATTTTTTAGGTCCTTCTAATGGGCAACTCTTAATAGCTATGCTTTTTTGGATTCAAGTTTGTTTGCACCATATTCTAGATTTTGGTCAAATGCTGCAATTTTTTTAGCCCTCCCAATAGACAATCGTTAATTTTTTCTATGTTGAATTACATATTATACATTACATACACACAAACTAGAGTTTTTTTTAAAATCTTGGTTTAGATTGAGAGAGATTCATTTTTAAGGTCTTAGTATCAAGTACTAGACCTTTACATTTGTTTTAGGTTCTAAGAAAGTTTGGCCAATTGAAGTTGTTGGTTACTATTCATCAATCGTTAACAGCTAGGCTATTTTTCAACCTCATCCAATACAAATATAGTTGTTTAAATCCAATGTGGTTCACATTTCATTTTTGGATTACACTAGTTATTTTTCTTAGTGCATATAATCCAAAAAGTTTTTTGCCTTCCTAGTGCACAACCATTAATGGCCATGTTTTTAAGTTTAAGTTTACTTCTAACATATACTAGGGATTTGATTAAATGCTGAAATTTTCTTGCCTTCCTAGTGTATAGACGTTAATGGCCATGATTTTTTTAATTTAAATTTGCTTCCAACATATGCTAGGGATTTGATTAAATGCTAAGATTTTCTTGCCTTTCTAATGCATAGCCATTAATAGTTGTTGTGTTAAATTACATATTGTACAATACATATACACAAACAAAAACTTTTTATAATCTAGATTTAGATGTCATTTCAAAGATGTTGACACAATGAAATCCACAAGGACAAAAATTAAATGTTGTACTTCAACTTCTTCTAAAAATCACTTGGAATTACAATTGCATGTTTGTTTGAAGAAAGAACTGATGTAATGAATGAAATTATTAAATCATAGAGTGTCAATATGGTGCTGACAAATATTGCATTGTAGAAAGAATTCAAAAATGATAAAGATCTCAAAAAATTTTGCGGCAAGATGTATATGGTGTGAGATAACAACCATTGTTTGTAAGCATAATTGCCTATTATCAATTGAGATCAAACAAACGACTTCACATGGTATAATATTGTCGAAAGTATTGTTCTGAAGGTCAAGGGGGATATTGCAATTATGTTGGCAACATTTCATGAAGTCCAATGGAAATCCCTTCAATTTTTTTTTATCAATTTTCATTTCATTTGACTTTTTAGTATCTAAAGCTTATTTGGTTAGCACCATTGTAATTGTCACTATTTTACATTTTTTTTGGTGTATGTTCCCTTCACATATTTTAACACAATAAATCTTGTTTTGCCAAAAGAAAGTAAAAAAAAAAATTCATGTTTCTATAAATCTTGTTTACAAGCTTTATTGCATTTAAAGTATAATTGGGCAACCACTCTCATATTTAAAAACCTTGTGTCCAAAAAAAATCTTCCTACAATTGAAGCCAAGAAGAAATCAAAACAAAGAACTTGGTTTACTTTAAGTCTTTAACTATTGTGTCACAACGTGCAATTTTAGATTTTTTTGGTTTACCAAGTCAAGCTAACCAGAAAATACATATAGGTATCCGGAATTAACTACGGAGCCATCTAGATCTGAATAAGAAGCGGAAAATGAGATAGTAGAAAGATGTACTCACTCCATGTTCCAAGGAATGAACGGATAGGAGCGGATGTCTAACCGGATAGGGATGGACCGGATACCTTAGACGAACCAGATCCGGAATGAGTCAGGATGAGGTGGCAAGGTGTCCAACGGCTATAAAAGAACTGGAGCGACCTAGGTCAAACTCTTTCTCATTCTCATTTGCCCAGTGCTATCTGTACTCTGTGTTTGCCTCTGTGCCTATCGATTAGTTTCCCGTGACAGTCTTTTGTGCTAGTGTCCGTTGCGAGACTTGTGGTCCTTGAGCGTTCGAACTTTTAATTACCGGTTGAGATCGGGGAGTGAAAGCGAGAACGAGGCGTGCGGCTAGGAGAGATAGCGAGGAAGTATCGGAAAGGGTTCCAAGCGCACCAATCCGTGTCCATGCCGCAGCTTAGGAGGACTAGAGGCGGGCAGGCCAGTTCCAGTGTACCCCTAGCAGAGGTAAAACTCCGGAAAGTAGTTCCGGTTGTTCCCTCTACCGAACCAGCCAAGTCCCAACTCATGGAAGACTTGAACTCCATGGGTTGCCTAGGGTTTGTAGATAAACCCTGGGGCTTTAAAGAAGAGTCCATAGTCAAAGAACTCTTGGGCAAGCTGTCCAATGAATTTGACAACACTCCGCGAGCTGTTCCACATCTGTGGACGGAAGACATGTGGAGGACAGCCTATAGTTTCCGCGTAGGAGGGTTAGGAATGGCAAGCCGGAAAGATGAGTTCTGCCGTGAGAAGTTCGGGGGAGCGGTCAACCCGAAAGACGGATACGCGGTGGACGACTGCATCGATGAGCGGCAGCGCCGGTTGCTGAAGTTTTTAGTTCCAGTCCTTCATCCGGAAAAACCGACGAGGGTGACTATCTCCCTCGCCAATACTATTTTTGGCTCTCTGAGAGGAGACCGGAAAGTTGACTGGGCTCGGATCCTCTCCGAGCTGGTCACCCAACTCGTAGGAAGAGTAGGGAAGAGTAGGGCCACTCCGGTGTGCTCCTATCTCACGCACCTCTACCATTCTCAACATTTCCTGAGCGCACCGGAGGAGAAGAGGTGGAAGGCTCAAGAAACTCTCCTGAAATACGAAGAATCAGAAACGGATGAGGAGATGGAATCCGGTTCCGATCCCGAGGAGAACAGTGAGTCAGAGGAAGAAGAGACGCCAATGCCGGTCATCAAACGGCAGAAGGCGACCTCTCCCAACAAGAGGGGGACGCCGCCCGCTCGCGACACCGCGGCCCAAGAGGAGAAGCCGGAGGTCGAGAAGACGGTGTCAGAAGAATTGGATCCCGATGATCCGTTCAAATCACTTGTAAAGAACTTATGCGATATACAAGCGAATTGGGAGATGAAAAGGAAGATGCTGATAGCAATCGGGAGGATGGTGGGAGCAGCACCCGACCGAGAGCTAACAGAAAAGGTGGCGGCCTATATTTCTAATCCGGTCGAGTCCCGAAAGCAGGAAGCAGAGATCCGCCGGCTACAAGAGGAGGTGGATCGGATGAAGACGGAGATCCTGGTGCATCAGGAGAACTTCGCCGCCACCAAATCGATTGCAGAGGATGCTCGGCAGATGATGGAGCAAGTGAAGGCCACGTTCGGGGAGACCGGAACGGCCCTCACCAAAGCAAAGTTGTTTGACGAGCGGGTGCACGAGGAGAAGAAGCTATCCGGTTCCCGGATGGTGCGGATCCTCAACGACTTTGCCGAGCAGGTAGAAGCGGCAATGAAAGAGGCACGGAAGGCAGCGGACCGGATGGAAAAGAGTACCCGGATGCTATCGGGAGCAACCTGCTCTCGCGGTATCTGACTCTCGGACATCTCCCTCCCGGATTCGTTCCCGGAAGTGACAGCTGGAGAGGGGAAGGATACGACCCCGAAGTCCAAGAAAACGACCTAGGCTGGCACGCCTGGAACCGCCATCGACTTGGACTCACTGCCCGCGTCCACAGAAGGCAATCCAGTTCCTCGACCTCAGGAGATCGAGAGGAGTCGGAACCTCACCGAGGTTTTTGAGCAGATGGACCCGGGAGCGGACAGCGCGACCATCGGATCGCGGATAGGGACTTAGGATGTGCAGAGTAGGTAGAGTAGGAACGGATACGGAACTTGTTCCGGTCCAGTGGGGAGTAGGTAGGACCGGAAAGTCTGACCGAGATGGCAGTGGAACTTTCGCGAGTTTTCCCGCCCATTTGTAACTTTTTGAAATGTATATAGTCAGCGCCCGCGAGGGACGCTGGGAGTCTTCTTTTTGCAATTTCTGTTGTACCTTTGTATGCGCTCTTTCATTGTGTGTGTCTCCCAAGCTTGGCAGGTTTGCATGATGTGAAGTTAGGAAGGTGTAAAGCAGAGTTGTGGTTAGATTTCTCCCCTTAATGCGATAGTTTCCGATCCTTAGTGTGGGTGCAGGTTGCGTAAGAGTTGGGAGTGTATTTCAGTGCCTCAGCAAGATCTAGGGTTTTAAAGTTCCGAGTGAGATAGCCGCTGTTAGGCTAGGCGGATAGGGAGGGTATCCTTAGTCGCGCTAGAACTCCTGGACGGGTAGTCCGGTCGAGTGTCCGACCTTCTGAGAGGTCTCATCACTGTAGTTGGTAAACGGAATGATTCTAGGTACTGTTGGAACGAACGAGTATACTTGTAACCACCTAGCTTCGCACGGGTAGGAGCTGGCATTGAGGTCGTTGTAGTAAGAATGGATCGTACAGGGAATCTCTGTGTGACCTGCATTCCGGATTGTTGTGAGGGATCAAATCGGATCCGAGTTAGTTAGGAGAGGAAGGGAGAGAACAGTGGGTCTTCAACCACTATAATCCGCAGAAGGAGTGGTGGGTCTACCACTCAGAAACCTAAGTGGCGAACCCTCTGATGGTCCTACAGAGGCAAAACTAAACCGGAAGAGTGTTGGGAAGATACAGGAACCATCCGGAGCAGATTGGTTCAGAGTCGTACTAGGACCGGAATTGGTTAGGTCCTGGAAATTGAGAGAATTGGTTTTAACGGAGGATTTCTGAATCAGGTGGGAAGTAATCCAGTCCTAATCCTCTGGATGGTTGTTTGTTTCCGGTTTTAGATCTAGGACCGGAAAGGAAGTTTTAGAAGGTGAGAGCGCTTACTCGCCCAAATCAAGTAAATACTTCACAGAATCTCATGGGTTCGATCTTTAGAGTCACTTCGTTATGCTCTAGAGTGATTTTTGTGAGCATAATAGGGAATTTACTTATCCTGTGCTGCGACATATTGAAGCTTTAAATTCCAGAGTCTTATACTAGGTTCATTTCATATTTCTTTTCAATTCTTAGGTATTCTCTTTGTTCTCATTGTTAATTTGAATTAAGATTATCTTGCTCTATTGAGCATAACATTTGTCATCAAGTGCAATTATTTTTCTTTTATTATCTTATTCTTCAAATGGAATTTGTCCATGTATGATGTGGCAACATCCCATCTAGGGGCCTAAAAGTTCAACTTATACCCAAATTGAATAATAAATCATAAGCCTTGAATTGCACTACACTACTTAAATTCATAAAATAACACAAAATAGAGTTTAACTTGGAATCCACCTAAACTATTACCATTCAATTCATTATATAGTCTATTTTTTTAATAATGATTTTTATTTTTAGAAAAATATAAAATTTGAAAAAGGATAGTTTAAAAAGAGGGGCATCAACTAGAAATCTAGTTGTTTAAGTCATTAGGGATTAATACATTTACTAGGTGTATAATATATGACTACTATGTTTGTTTTAAATATTCAATGTCTATGACTATCACCTCAAAAAATGCGTACATGCCCCTTAGCCTACCACCTCTATTTGCTTCCCGAATTCAAAAAATAAGGACCGTTGATCTTCTTAAAAAAAATGAGACCCCACTCATGTCGTTGATCTGATTATCATAAAATAGTAGTTATATTTGAATTCCTACTGTCGATCCCAAAATTGATCCCCCCCAATGTCGTTGATGCAAAAATATAGCGAAAAAAATTTGGACCATTGATTTGCGTCATACGGTGAACCTCGCAGTGCTGTCAATGTGCCACTAAGCTCCGGAAGATTAGGATCCATTGATGAAGCTTCTCCAACAAACGATCGGGGCCATCCGTAGGGTTAAGGTTCGATGCTCATGGGAGTTGACTTCTTTTGTGCATTTTGTGATTTCGTAGAAATGGTGCGCGCTTGTCATATTTTTTATTGATTGTTTTAATTGATGCAATTGTTGTTGCAATGGGTACTAACCCGGAGGCATTGCTAATGAGGAGACAAACATAAAGTTGAATTCTATAGTGTCAAATCTTAGCTATAGAGAGAAATTGTTGACAGAAAATAGGATTCAAAGCTCGTCGTTGTGCCAAGCTTTCGCATGTTATGACTATGCAAGGGAAACTGTGTCCTATTTGATAGAAAATTGACCAAAGTTTGTCAATTGCTTTGTTAGTGGGAACCTGTATATTCAGCCAATAATTTGACAAAATTTTGTCAACTATTTTGTCATTTCGTTAGAATTTTTGTCAACTTCTATTCCCTAATATACTCCTTTGTTAGTTGTCCCATTGCCATACTAGCCTAATCATTGGTTATAAGTGTCTCATTTTTTTCGATAGACAAAATATCAAAATTGAAATTGCTTTAAATTTCAATCTTCATATATTAAACAAAAATACAAGTGCACATAGCCAATTGTTGTTGTTCCATTCCACTTCATGAACCACTTATGTTTTGTGAATTAGTGAAGGTAAGAGAGCTCTTTATATACACATGGGGTGGTAGGAGGTAGAACAACCCATGTGGGATATGTAATTTAGAAGTTGCAAGAGCTCAACCGCTCATAGTTAAGTTTGAAATAAGAATTGTGTTAAAACTATAATTTCTGACCTCATTGAGGCATAATAGAATAACTTTTCAAAAAAACTTTGAACAATAAAAAGTTGGAAAATCAATTCAAGTTTCATCTTCAAAAATCCGTTTGATATTTTGATCCTCCAATAAAAAGTTATGGACAAATTTCAGAGAGGCGGTGGAAGGATATTGTTTTTTACCTTTTCAAACATCCTCTCTGAAATTTGTCCATAACTTTTGATTGGAGGATCAAAATATCAAACGGATTTTTAGACATGAAACTTAAATTGATTTCTCAATTTTTTTTAGTTCAAAGTTTATTTTCAAAAGTTATTCTATTATGCCTAAATAAAATTTGAAATTATAGTTTTAATACAATTCTTATTTCAAACTTAACTATGAGTGGTTGAGCTCTTGCAACTTCTAAATTACATATCCCACATGGGTTGTTCTACCTCCTACTACCCCATGTATATACAGAAAGTTTTACTTCTATACATAACTCAAGCTAAATTATTTATGACAAATGATCAAAAGGTAAATGTATAAAAAACGTAATGAAATCTTTGAATTTTCACCACATGATCTATCTTAACAATCACTAGAGAGTCAAAGTTGACAAGAACTTGATAAAAAATTGACAAGTTCTCACAAATTAACAAGATGAGGTAGCAATAATATGGCTATTGTCATCTCGGACAATTCTTTGTCAAAATCTTGTAATCTTGGAGTGCATTTCCTTGTAGTGAAATGGTTCATTTTGTTTGTGCAATTACATAGGTATGCTCATTTGCTTAGATCATTGGTTGAGTTCAAGTAGCCAACTTTCACCATTTTTCTTATTTAATGAATTTGCAATTTTGAATCCCTGGATCTAGAGAAAGTATTTTTGGAATGCAAATTGGGCAATGCAAGGAAAGTGTTAAATGATTGTTGTCCACACAACCAATCCAATATAAAGTAGGATCAAGTCTTCGCTTTGCCAAATTATGTAGATTCTACAGATTATGTTTGATGTGTGAATTTTGGTATGTATGTTTTGTACAAGAGCTCAACTAAATGTCGACGTTAGGTTTAGGCTTTGATAATCAACTCCAAGTATGTTTTAGAAATCAAGTGGTGTATTCCTCCTCCTTGTTCAAATTTTGTTCCAACATTGTACTTCTTTCTTTAACTTTTCAATCCTAGAGTGTAGGGTTTGTGTTCTAAGGAATTTTGAAGGCAATATTGAGGGACTACAATGTGGGAGAATATTGTGCTTGAAATTTTTGAATTAGCCTCGCCAAGTTGTTTTGTTTTCACTGTTTTGGATATTGTTTGTGGATATGCAATGGCCAAAATTTAACTGTGGTTGGTGTCAAGTACACCATTCGTATTTTGGTGCAAATATAGGTGCAAACAAATTTCATTTTGAAAAAATAATAGAGTCTTTACCGCTTTGTTGATTTCCACACTAGAAAGCAAGATTTTTTCTTCTTATAGTTTTGCATTTTGGGAGGTGTATGTGCGTAGGCTAAGATTAGGATTTAGGATTGAAAACTTAAGCTTTGAACAAAATTCCAAGCTGGTTATTTTTTAAACATTGGTGAATAAAAATTTTGAAGTTCTTTTTGAATAAAGACTACACATGTATCCCTTTGAGAATTTTTGAACCAATAGAAAAATGACTTGTGTAACCTATTCCGATTTTTTGTAAAGGCTTTACAACTAGTGGAAAAATGATACATGTACCCCCTCAATTATTCATTTGTGGTTTTCACATAAAGCAATACTTTGTCCCCTCTAAGTGACTATGCGTTCAAAAGAGGTACACATAGTCTTTGTTTGTTTTAAATATTTAATGTCTATGACATATATATATTTTTATTTAGAAATATAGTTATAAAAATAAAATAAAATAGGTGGACCATTTTCATTATTTCAATCTACATGAAAGCCCAAGATGAAGACTACACTAATCACTTAATCATTCAAAAGCATTGTTCATGATTTAGTGCTTTTAATGTTTACAGCCTTTATTTGTCACCAAATTTTTGTCCAGCCTATATTGCCCACTTTTGTTGTTCTTTCTATTTTAGACTTTATAAATGCCACCCCTATGATGGTGTTATGATGTATTGCAATTTACATCTATGTACTTCATAGTGAAATGTCCTAACCGCTATACCTATTTTCATTGTACACTTGCTTACAGACACTATCTATTTTGACTATATCCCATTTTTTGAAAATATATTAGTTCAATTTTTTGGTACAAAATTGCATAGTAACATATTCATTTGTTATTAATTTGAACAGTACATCCTTACATCTAATTCCATAGTCATAGATCTCCAACTGATTCATAAACACTAAATGGAAAAAAAAAAATGCAGGTTCATAGGCTCACAAGCTCATAGGCTCATGTTCACAAGCTCACATACTAGGACCCCCCAAATTAATTTGACATGTGCGTGATGAATCTAATCTAAACATTTATATACATGCCATGTTCCTTAACCTCTTATTTTTTTTTATAACCTCAATTTTAGATTGACATGTAAAATTTGATAAAACTTATCAAAGCTATAACTTTGTGTTGAGGGTAAACTCCAAGAGGCTCTCAAAAAATACCTTAAGCATTCATGAATTAGTATAGCTACTTTAGAATAATTACAAGTACAAGAATAATTGACTTGGAGGTCCTCAATATGAAGCTTTATAAATCTTTTCTTATTTTTAAATGAAATTTCAAAATATGTATTGTGAATTTTTTTCCTAAATTTATGAATAAAAAAATTGTGGATCATTGGATCCAATAAATTCTAATTATATGTAACTACGCTAGCTAGTTTGGAGGTTTGAATAGTGCATTTTAGACCCTTTATACTGATTTGGAGGAATGTTGGATAAATGTGATTTATTCAATGTAAGATTTTTGATGAATTTCAATGAAATGAATGAAACTTGGATGACAATCTCAGTAGTAGTAGTATAAAAATAGTTTAGACCATACTATATTGATTTCATCTAAAATAATATAAACCTCTACATTGAGTACCTTACAAATTTGGTTATTTCTAAATTTTTCCAAATTACACTATTCATGTGGGGCTCATGTATTGAATTAATTTAAGAGACTATGAAATGATGATGAACTTTCTAAATTAGAATATGCTAAAAAAGAAGCAATAAATGTTACTTTCTACTTCATCAATAAATTTGAAAGATAGAAATCTACAAAATATGAAGACATTACAAAACACTGAAAATATTGCAACCTCCAATGTTGTTCTATTACATGGGAACCTACAATAGGAAAATGGACTCAACAAAAATAAAACAACAATAAAATACAAAAGGGGTCTCTATTTGGGTCTTGAATGCTTATGATCTACATCTAATTTCGACTTCTTTCCAAAATTGACCACTACAAATTCTTGCGTGAAATGTACTCCTACTATTCGTGATGGAATCTATGGTTAGTTTTAGAAATATCTATTTTCAACACTTTGAAAATTTATAGTTTATTCATATCAAATCCAAAGAAAACATTCTAAGAGAATCTAGAATCCCTTTTGACTACCAACAAGACTCCACAAAAAAAAATTCTATATAACAATGGGAACTATGCTAAATTTCTTATTTGTGCGATTTTAAGTGTAGTTACCTTACATGGCCCTAAAATTATATACAACCTAATATCCCATGTCCTATCCCATATGGATGTAGATATGGTATAAATACAATTTGAATTACAAAAATGAATAAAGGCTTTGATATAGAAATCTACGAATTCAAATACAAAATGCAAATGCAATCCAACTTCATTATCTCATAGTTTTTGGAACATTGAACAAAGGCATGTATTTAGTATTAATTGATGCTATTGAGATTTAGGAAAGACAATAGACTCTTCTTGAGTATTGTGAAATTGCATTGGGTTGGACTAGAAGAGTGAGTTTTCAAAAAGAATTTAACCATCAAAATTGTCACACTGGGACATGTCTGTGTCAATGTGTGTGATTATTTCTATCCTCTCAAAGAGCAAACCACCTAGTATTCCATGTCTTGTTCCTTCTCCATATAGAGATGTTGGTTTGTGGTTTTGAAAACAAATACAAATATTGTTATATGAATGTCATAACCAATACTATCCTATAGGCTTTGTAGCTCTAAACTTCCTCATCCACTTTCATAAATCTGATTGTTAAAATAAATTCTAAAGAAAACAGGCTTCAAATATGGGATATGATTGGACATAATGCATGCATAGCACTTTCACCTTATGAATGCTTGTGATCACTAAGGAAGTAAAATACATTCTAATAAATCCAGACCTTTATTTAGAATTTTATAAACTTTTATTTGATCAACAAAGTGGCTTGATTTCCTTAACTTGGATTTTATTTGTATATCTTATTTCTATTCTAACTTCTATGTAGAGAGAAATAAATCCAACCACATTAAGTAGTTGGTGTACTAGGAGAGTCTATTTGTTTAGGGTCCCACATTGGTCTCCAATAAGTTACTTTAATTCTAACTTTCACTTTTGTATCTATAACTCATAATAGAACTCATAATTAAATGGAGCATAATGGAAAATACGAATTCCAGTTTGACTACTTTCATTCATTTTGGGGGGATCATTGTCATTGTGCAAGTTCCTTGTGGGGCTTTCAAGAGAAATTGATTACAATTGTGTTAGGTTGTGACTTGAAATCTTCAATGATTGGGAGTAAGTTATTTCTTGTGAATGCAACTCCTTCACCAATAAGCTCTATCTCCCTATTACAACATCCCCAATGCAGATATTGTTCAAGGCACCTCAAAGTGTCAGAAATTGGGGTCTCTTGTCAAAGGGGGGCTCTTGCTAGCTGTAGACATATTTGGGGGGAATTTTTAAGCTTTTTGTGATAAAAGACAAATAGACCAACCTAAGACCGTTCTAAAGCTAAATAGAGTGTGAATCAAGTCAAATGGACATGCAAATGTGGAAAGCACTAGTAGACAACCGGATGAGGGAGTTAGGGTTAACTCTAAGCCAAGTAGTTGGACAAATAGACATTTGAGTTAATGAAGAGTTTGTTACGGTCAAGGAGACTATAAAGACTAATAGATTGTCATTCATTGTCTCTTGCACGGCTTGTAGTGATTGCTCGCCTATGTCAAATGTACTTGTGCATTCCTTCAAAATCAATACAATTTTGTATATTCGTCTAATTTTGTTTGTGCAATTTTATGTAAGCGAATATTTGGTTTTCTCTTTGTTATATGCAATTGCCAATGATTGCCATTGTCTCTATCTCTTTCATAAGAAGAATTTCAGCTACTCTAAAAAGTCACAAGTTCCCCCTAGTTCTATGACTGTGGGAATTGGACCACAACAACAAGTTGACAAAGGTCAAAGTTCAACCACGTTAGATAATAGCAATAAATAATATTTTTCATATTTTTCTTAATTTTAAATTTTGGCCAACTTTAGTTGGTTCCCTATATAGGAAATCACTTGAAACAACTCTCCAATGTAGGTGAATTTTATCTAATGTCTTGCATTTATCTATTAGTCAAGAGCTATGAGTTTTGTCAAATTGTGATGTTCTTTTTTGAGTAGTTGAGTCTATGTGAGAGAGTCAAATAATTAATTTTGCCAATGATTGGCTAATTTTGGTGACCACAACAATTAGCTAGTGATTGGTGTTCTCCATTTGGTTCTTAGTCTACTTGTCAAATTGTGAAAGTATTGTCCACTGTGATTTTGATTGTGCTTTTATGATTAATGTCAATTAGATGAATAAGAAGTTGTGATATTTTCTTGAAGTGATTGTGTGATAAAGAATTTGGTATAAGTCGAACATTTTGAAAATTTATGAGCTAAAGTGTGCTAGTAATTGGTAGTGATTTTTTTTGTTATTTTGGTCTAAAAGTCTACTAAGATAAGTTGTGGTTAAGTGTTAAAATTTGGATGTAAAGGCTCTATTTATTTGGTGGAAACCTGAGAGTTGGTTACTAAAATAGTTTGACTAATTGACTGTGTATAGATGTTGTCGTTATAGTCAAATTGATGGTGAGAGAATTTTGGGTTAAGGAATTAGCCAATGATTGATTTTGTGAGTCTTGATTAAATCAATGTGAGTGCAAATTTATATTTTTGAGTTCAAAAGGTTTGCAAGTGGATGAAGTTGAGGCAAGATAAAGATTGACAACTTCTTGAAGATTATGGTCCATTAGGCAGTGATTGTTCAAGTCAAATTAAATGGTAAAATATCTTAATGACCATATTCATTAAAGTAAGACAAAATGTACATTTTGAGACTTGGGCCCTTCTATTGGAGACCCCCATTCTAATGAATCAAAGATTTATGAACAAATCAACCTCTAAAGAATCAAAGGTTTATAATTGTACAAATATAATAAAGTCTCGATTTTCTCAATATTGTACACTTTTAATTATTTAAATGTGGGTCAAGTATAATATGAGATTGCAAATTGTCTCATTTTAAACAAAATGGCCTTACTTACTCTATGAGTGAGCTTTTGAGCAAGTAGTTAAAGCCAGGGATTGGCTATGTAAGTCTAGATAATTAACATTTAATTTAACAAAACTCTTAAGGGCAATTAGTCTTTGGTAATATTAGGTCTCAATCTATGCCAGTAAGTGGTATTTAAATCATATGTGAGCATGGACAATTAGACAGTGAAAAGTCAAGGTTAAATTTTTGTTAAATTGTCTTTGTCTAACAATGTGCAAATGCATACGAAATTAATTTAGAAATTATTGTAAAGCCAAGGATCGGTGTTATTTTATGCTAGAAGGTTGAGTAGACAAGAGTAGTTATCAACCCTTTTTTTTTACTTTTTGAGAAAGTGCCAGGGTGGTGATCACTTAAAATTTGGTGAAGTATTGTATTTCTACATTCATCCATTTTTTGGACCAAAAAATACTTTACAATCACATTCATGCATTTTTCATCAAAATTTGGCAAATTCATCCACATTTTAAATAAATATAGAAAAATCTTGGCGAAAAAAAATTACTTTTTTCTAGAGAAAAGTAGACATTTATTTTGGAATGGTGCAATCTGGCCCTATGATGCCAAAAAAAAGGGCTGGTAGTTATCCATTGTGCTTAATAAAACTAATTGTCATGGCCAAAAGCCTTGAAATATATGTTTGAAATTGTGAGCCCTAAGACTATGAACTAACCATGCCATGGTATTTAATTTACATGTGAATAACAATGATGCATACATTAGGAGTAATTGTCTAGTTGTTTATTGGTGGTTGGGGGATTATTTGGTTGTTGTTGGATGTAATGGTTAAAATTGAGATGTGTCTAATAATCTCGGAATTAGATTAGGTTTAGCTAATTGACAAGTGAACCATGTAATTGGGAGTAATGAATTTTCGTGGGATTAGTTGTCTAATGGACTAATTGTACAACATAGTGAAGACATGTAGTAGATTGATAAAATGTGTCTTGTTTTAGACATACAAGCCTAATTGACTAAATAACAAATGCATTTAAATTGTGAGAATTTAACCTGTTGTTAATTGGACAAATAGACTTATTGTTGGTTGATTGGAGCTTAGAGGAAGAAAGAAGCTAAGACTTATTAACTACAACGTTATTAATAGGAATAAGCATTAACCTTTGGATACTTTTGCATATGGAGACAATTTGACAAGATGGAATTGTGCATTTGTATACTTGCATAAGTAGCAATTAGGGTAGCTAATGAGACTACTAGATCAATCGACAATAGATTAAATTGAAGAAGTAATTAAAAAATTGCAATTGTATGTATGTGACTATGAGGGTTGCTATTATGTGAGCATAGGAGTGTGAGCCCATAAGCCTAAAATACTACACATCTATGTTATAAGTGTATATATTGTAGAAAGTGTCTATGATTATAGGGTATATATGTTACAAATATCCTTATTATTATAAATGTTTATAATACATGTACCTTTTATAGTGTGTGGTATCTATATTATAGGTACCTATAATGTAGACGTTAGATGTTTTTTCTTACCTCAACAAGGCCACGAGTTCCCTATAGTCCCTGGATTGTGGGAAACATGTGAATTGTGTCGAATCAACTATTTGATGTGGTTAGGAGACTACCACATTAGATATTATTATTATTTAATTTATTGTTTCATATTTTTTAAATATTTTTTGAAAAAAATAATATTTTCAAAATATTTTATTCATTTTATTATTTTTTTAATATTTATATTTTGCCTAGTAGATGTTAGTTCACTACCGGGTGAACAAGTTTGAAATAGCCCTCCTCTAACCTCAAATCCCTTCTAATGCTCAATGCTTACAAGCTTGCTTTCTTGGGCTCACATACTAGCATCGTTGTATGACTATTTATACATTATATGTGGGTCATGATTAAATTCATAGCATAAGAGCCATGACTATTTGACCAACTCAAACAAATTGATAGTAGAACTTTATTATAAGACTATGACATCATATTATATACATCTATTGGAAATTGGATTGCATACTAGGATAGGCTAAAAACTGAATTACACATCTTCTAAATAACTAATTAAATTGATTCTTATTCCTTTAATTATTGAAGTAATTGATTTACCTATGTCAAAAGTGAATATAGATACAAAATGATAGACAATTTGACCTTTTTCAATTTAAAAGAACCACCACTAGGGAATTTCTTCAGTTTTATTTCCCAAGCCATCTACTACTATACTAGCCTATCACTTGCCATTGCAAACCCCAATACAACAATGGAACAATGGATCCAAGAACAACAAAGATAATGCTCAGGGTTTCTAAAAAAAAATTCATTGAATCTCTTCCACTTTTCTTAGCACACATTGGGTGAGGTGTTTGAAAAACTCTATAGCTTGCTGCCATGGTCAAAGAATTTGAGCTTCTTGTGTATTAATTTAGATTTAACAAATCAAGCCAAAATGCTAGGTAGGGGCTCTCATGTGATGAGATCTAGAAAATGCCATTGACTATAGTAGTTGCATTGGGGACTTATTATTTGTAAAAGGTTGTTATAAGACCCGTTTTCATTGAGGGTAAGAGAGGGCCATTTTAAGGTTGTTCCCCTTGTTGTCTAAGAAATTTGAACCAACCATTGCTATTAGAAATTCTTAATTTAAAAAAATTAAATTAAAATTTCTTCAAAAATTTCAAAAGTGCTAAAAAGATGAGACCAGATTACATTTATTTCAAAAAATAAAGATTTGAATAATATTGAAAAATAAATAATTTAATAGTTAATATTATTTGATATGGCATTGTCTTAACCATGTCAAATTGTTGATGTGGCGAGTTTCAACAGTCTAGGAACTCCGGGGAATTCTTGGGCTTCTTTTGTCCTAAAATCTCTACTAATGTGCTAATAAACAATGCATTGGAGCTACTCTTATACACAAGTAAGTGTGAACAACAAGTACATTGTAACACAAGTTTGTTTATGCAATGCAATGTGAAAAGGGAGACCTCTATGAAAATTAGGGAGTACTCGACATATTATCTTTAACTTCTGTAGACGTTCTTTCATTAGGGTAGGTGTGAACATACCCTAATTAGGTGTAGTTACCTTATAGCCCCTGGTCAAGCTAGTCAACAATGATGGACACAGTGGCATGTGCGATGCCACCTTGGCAAGTGCCGCGTCGCTTGGTGACGGGTGTGCACCAATGGCGAGCCTGCTCGCCGGAATGACGCGATCACGGTCCCTGTCGACCAATCAGCGTCTCGTCTGACAAGGAATGTGCACCTCCGGGCCAACCAGACCGCCGAGCCACGCTGGTGGGTTCACACCGACAGTCCAAGTGGCAACGAACTGACGTCACACACTGAAGCCAAAGTGGAGAAATTTCCAGAAACAAGGAGGGTTGTCAGCCCTAACTTATTGATAGCAGCATTCGTGCTCCTTGCATTGTAACTGAGATTTGTGGCTGGCATTGTGTCGCGCATTGTGTTACGCGCGCTTTTGTTGGGTGGCACCAAAATCTTAGATTTTGTGCATTCTTCTTAGCATTAGTTCCTGCAGATATCCTCAGTGGAGTTGCTGTTGCTGTTGTTTGTTTTGAGTGTTGGGTTTTCTCCGAGGTCGCGGTGAGTTTAGGGTTTGGTGGATTGGCAGTGGAGGGGGATGGGGCGCCAGATGTTGTTGGTGCTAGGCGTGCTGTTCGCGGCCGGAGTGGTGGGCTGCTATGGCGCGGCGGAGGAGGCGGCGAAGCTGGGTACGGTGATCGGAATCGACCTGGGCACGACGTATTCGTGCGTAGGCGTGTACAAGAACGGGCATGTGGAGATCATCGCCAACGACCAGGGCAACCGTATCACGCCGTCGTGGGTGGCGTTCACGGACAACGAGCGACTGATTGGTGAGGCGGCGAAGAATCAGGCCGCTGTGAACCCGGAGCGCACGGTGTTCGACGTGAAACGTTTGATCGGGCGGAAGTTCGAGGACAAGGAGGTCCAGAGGGATCTGAAGCTGTTCCCTTTCAAGATCGTGAACAAGGATGGCAAGCCGAACATCCAGGTGAAGGTGAAGGATGGCGAGGTGAAGGTGTTCACTCCCGAGGAGATCAGCGCGATGGTGCTGATCAAGATGAAGGAGACTGCGGAGGCGTATTTGGGGAAGAAGATCAAGGACGCCGTGGTGACGGTTCCTGCTTACTTCAACGACGCGCAGCGTCAGGCGACGAAGGACGCGGGCGTGATCGCGGGTCTGAACGTGGCCCGCATCATCAACGAGCCTACGGCGGCCGCGATCGCGTATGGTCTGGACAAGAAGGGCGGGGAGAAGAACATCTTGGTGTTCGACTTGGGCGGTGGCACGTTCGACGTGAGCGTACTGACCATCGACAATGGCGTGTTCGAGGTTTTGTCGACGAACGGCGACACACATTTGGGCGGAGAGGACTTCGACCAGCGTATCATGGAGTACTTCATCAAGCTGATCAAAAAGAAGTACAACCGTGACATCGCGAAGGATAAGAAGGCGATCCAGAAGCTGAGGCGTGAGGCGGAGAGGGCGAAGCGTGCTCTGAGCAACCAGCACCAGATCCGTGTGGAAATCGAGTCTCTGTTCGACGGCGTGGACTTCTCGGAGCCCCTGACGCGCGCCCGTTTCGAGGAGCTGAACAACGACCTGTTCCGTAAGACGATGGGTCCGGTGAAGAAGGCGATGGACGACGCGGGTCTGCAGAAGAGCGAGATCCACGAGATCGTGCTGGTGGGGGGCAGCACCCGCATTCCGAAGGTGCAGCAGCTGTTGCGTGACTACTTCGACGGGAAGGAGCCGAACAAGGGCGTGAATCCTGACGAGGCGGTGGCTTACGGCGCGGCGGTGCAGGGTGGTATCTTGAGCGGCGAGGGCGGCGAAGAGACCAAGGACATTTTGTTGTTGGACGTGGCGCCTCTGACGCTCGGCATTGAAACTGTGGGCGGCGTGATGACGAAGCTAATCCCCCGGAACACGGTGATTCCGACTAAGAAGTCTCAGGTTTTCACGACGTACCAGGACCAGCAGACGACGGTGTCGATTCAGGTGTTCGAAGGCGAGCGCAGTTTGACGAAGGATTGCCACGAGCTGGGCAAATTCGACCTGACGGGCATCCCTGCAGCGCCTCGCGGCGTGCCTCAGATCGAAGTGACGTTCGAGATCGACGCGAACGGCATTTTGAACGTGAAGGCGGAGGATAAGGGCACGGGCAAGTCGGAGAAGATCGTAATCACGAATGACAAGGGTCGTCTGAGCCAGGAAGACATCGACCGGATGGTGCAAGAGGCGGAGGAGTTCGCGGAGGAGGACAAGAAGGTGAAGGAGAGGATCGACGCGCGGAACAGCCTGGAGACGTACGTGTACAACATGAAGAACCAGCTGGCGGACAAGCTGGGGGAGAAGATCGAGGCGGAGGACAAGGAGACGATTGAGACGGCGATGAAGGAGGCTTTGGAGTGGCTGGACGATAACCAGAGCGCGGAGAAGGACGACTTCGTGGAGAAGTTGAAGGAGGTGGAGGGGATCTGTAACCCGATCGTGACCAAGTTGTACCAGGCCGCGGGAGGAGCCGGTGGTGCCGCAGGTGAGGATGGCGACAGCGACGACGACAGCCACGAGGAGCTGTAGGCACTCCGAGTGTGAGGATTCGTTGTAGGCAGAGGCGCCCACCTCGTTTGCCAGGAAATTGGACCTGTCGGTGGAAGGCTGCGGGAGGATAGGAGGCAGGCAGGTGTCCGGGGGTGGTGGATTAGTTAGGCATTGCCCTTGGATTCATTGCATTGTTGAAAGTGAGAGGGAGGGTTGGTGGACATCGTGACGCAGGAACAGCCATGAGGCAAATGAGGTTGAGGGCGATCGATGAGCGGAGAGGGAAGTGAGATTGTGGGATTTTTTTTTCTCAACGTTTCCCACCTCTTTAGTGAGTAGGCTTTTGGTGAGATTCGGTATTACCGCCTCGAGTTGTGGGTGGTTCATGTATATTTTATATTCTTTAAATGGTAGTACCTTGAGGCTTGAAATGACTACAGTAGTGGTGTATGAGTTCAGGACTTTCCGCTGTTATTGTTGTTTTTTCGTCCCCGACGGCATGAAAGCTTGAAGTTTGCACTATTGCTTGGTTATCATTGTTGTGTGTTTCATGTTTGAAGTAACTGGGTCTATCGCGGCTCAGCTAGATGTGTTGCTGTAGTTGTGAAACGTGACCATCACTACGTCATTGTGTTTTTGTGAGCCTCAATTAGCCTGTTGGTAGTTATTTTGTGGTGTCAAGGGCCAATGCTTGACGAACTCTGTGAAAGTGAGCAGTTTCTTGCAGGCAACCGTTTTTGTAATTGGCAATGTCCATATGGTCATGCGGCGTAGGTTATGATGATTCAGGCGCTATCCTTGTGAAGAATCTGAGTCACTTTTCGTCGTTTTGATGCATTACTTTGATCGTTTTCTTCGTTTTTTTCATGCCCACAGATATTGGAATGAAGAAAGAATGCTGTGCATGGATAAATGGTTTTGACAATTTGATATGTTGGGGTTTCAATTTTTTTTAGAATTTTTTTTCATATACTTGTATTATTTTGTAGATTGAGCATTTAGGGATTGATAAATAGATAAAATATACTTTTCCAATATCATAGATGAACTTCATCCATGTCTTGTAGCTCACATTGTAACCGAACCCTTGGAAACATTCAAAATCCATTTAATGGATGCCGGCTATCTTAAGAGTTGTCCATTAGATTATATTCAGAGAATGTATGAGATTGAATTTTAACATTCTCATTTAATTTGAAATGAGCATTGTTGTAAGTCATATTTTTGTAACAATTTTTCCAAATAAATATTAGATTGTTTTGTACCTTTGTTGTAATGTGAATACAACTTCTCTTTACAATTGGTTTTTGAATTCTTCTTGTAGTCATTATCATAACCGACTACAACTTTAAAATATGTATAGGTGTTTTTAAATAACAATTAAAGTGTTGGGACCTTCATGACATTGTTAAGCAATGCTTGGGGGTTTACTCCACAGAATGTTATAAAGGCCCTCTGACATTGCAACTTACAAAGTTATTGCTTGCAAAAAAATCCTAAGTCTTTACATATTATAGCACTCATATCAATGACTTAATGGGAGTCTTCGTATAATATTCCTACAACTCACTATTATTTACTTTGAGTCCACTAGCTCATCACTCATATACAACCAATAATGTTGATTGACTATTAACACAATGTGGCCACCATTTTTACAACCAATTAGCTAATTTGTTCACTCAAATTCTAATTGAATTCTTTCCTAGGCACTTGTGGTGGGATTATTCTTCTTCCAAGGGAGAAGGATCTAAGTTGTGATAATGCTATATTAAAAATTAATCCATTATTAAGGAAAAAATTCAAAAGGAACTTAAGGGGAATTATTTATTTAGTAAAATTAATGACTTTTTGGTTTAATTTGCTATTATTCTCAATTAAATACTATAGAAGGAAATTATTTCTAATTGACCTTTGTCATGAAATGTGGCATCTATGATGAAACTACATCACAATTTTTTATTTAACCCCTAAACATCAAGGCGGACATTTTTCGTTCAATGAATGACAAGGAATTCTCGTGTACAGGACAGAAGTGAAACTATTCATCCACAGAATTAGGGGTGAAAAGGGAAGATCTTCAACATTAGTTTGACTCCCAATGAGTATTTTTGATTTTTTTAAAGTAGATGATGTCATACAGTTCCAAAATGCTTGATTTCCACAGTCACCATCCTGACGTTCAAGGGTTAATGGGTTGAGGTGATTTTTCTAACTCTTATTTTGTGTTCATAGTCTTTCATCATGTAGAGTTGATCCTTTGTTTTGGTCAACTGGAATTAAAGGTACTTAAACAAAGAGGACGACTTTCTTGACTTGACATCTATGTCTAATCAAGCTTTTTGTGTGTTTTGAAAAGATAGTTCTTTTGTTGTGAGGATTGTAGCTATGGTGTTTTAGCCATTTGTGCTTGTATAATCTTGGATCTTTTTGTAGTGTAGTAAGAGATATTTTACTAAATAATGTGAATCGGATTTCTAATTCTTTAAGAGGGTGCTTCTTATATTCTCTTGTTTTGAATTTGATTGGTGGTTTGACTAACAATTGTGGTTATACAATATGTTGTATGTGGCAATTTGTAATTACATGATATCTTGTACAATTATGAAAGATTGTTGAGGCAAATCATGACCCTTTCTCACTCTTGGGATTGGTTTCATCATGCGCAATACTCAATGAAGTTGCAAAATCAAATTATAGGTCTACAAAACAAATAAATTAGAAAAGTAGAGCTTGCTCTTGTTTCTCGAGATAGTGCTGAAGGATTGTTGCAAGAAACACCTTCTATTCTTAGCTCAAAACGGCTTATTTCAATGAGTAATGTGACCTTAGGAATAATTTATTTTTATAGAAAATAGAATATGGATAATTTGTAATCCATTGAAAATAGTATGTTTTTAAAAATTCAAATCTAAAAAAAATTATCTCTAAAAGTTATGCACAAAAATATGATGGAAAATACTAAGATCTTAAACACTTGGATGTCTAATTTTAAGAAAATAGTAAAAAAATTCAAAAAAAAAAATTCCATTTTTTCTAACTTGAAGATGCTCATTCTCAACCATTTTCATCTTTAGATATAAATTGTGTTCTCTGTACTTGTGCAAAGGTAGTACACTTTGAGCACATGTGGAAGGTAGACAGTTAATATTTTAGAAAATCTTTTTGTGGGCTTGTATAACTTTAACATAATTCCTTATATCCAAATTTTGAGCTTCAAATTTGCATTTTTGGATCCAAAAAGCTCTGAAATGGGGATGTGGTAGACATCTAATCAAGGATGTTTAAAAATAGTAAAATAATTTTTTTAAATGCAAAAAATTACCTGATGTCTACAACTACCACATGTATCTTCATTTCGATTTTTATGTAAAATTGACTTATGACGCAAAAGTTATGAGTAGAAAAACACCTATCTGAAGCTAAGGGGACAAAAAAAAATAGGACAAGAGTGTTTCTTGCAATCACATAAAAGTATGACAAATTTGCAATCAAGTCCAAAAACAAACAAGCATCTAGAAATTTGTTGGTACTCATATAGACAACAAATAGTCTTTCATGCTCTATGAATCAATAAGGCCATTTCAAAGAATTAGTCACAAAACCTTTGAGAATTAGCATTGGAGCTCATAGAATCTACTACAAAAGTGTTTTGGAAGTCTAATATCAAGGATCCTTGCATCTAGGAAAATGTAGACATTGTGTGGGATTCTCAGTACACCCTATGTGCTATTACGAGGTAGTTAAGGTGAAAATATTCAAAAGTGTCCTTGTACCTAGTCATAACAAGTAGACTTGTCTTAAAAGGGTCCCACAAAGTGTCATTAAATTGTTTCCACATTTAACTTTAATTAGTTGATTATTGATTTTTTCTAGATTTTGATTTTAGGACCAAGCTATGTGACGGTTTTAGTGGCCTTGGGGAGTTCCACTTTGAAAATTCACAGAAATAACATGTCTTATCCAAAAATTCTAAATTTTTTGAATCATAATTTTTAATTTTTAATAGAATAGAAAAGTATTTTTCTAAAAAAAGGGTGCCTCCAACTATGCTGAGCTACTTATGTCGATGAATTTGGGTGTTTTTCACCTCAGCATTGCAGAGGCTCTAAGTCCAAATCGGATATTATGATATGTGTATCTAATAGTGACTCTCCTAATTGCAACACCTATCTACAGTTGTCCAAGATTTCAAGCTTGAAACATACGTGGACCCCAGCCCGCCTGTATGCAAGCGCCCATTTCCGGGAGTCGGAGGAGTGCAGGAGGAGAGCTACGCCGTGAGCCCTAAACCCTAAACCCTAAAACCTCGCATTTGGGTTGCTTTGGAGTCACGGCATGTGGCGTGCATCACCTCCGGAGCTCGTTATTGTCGTTGCGGATTTTCTTCGCGCCTGTGCCAGAGCTCGTCGTTCCTGTGACGGCCCGAGCTCAGAGAGCTGTTCTCTATCTTTTACGGTATTTTGAACGGGTCCTTGTCGTGGCGGGGCATTAGGGTTTGGTGCTGGACGCATCTCCTTGTTGGAGGGCTGGGAGCCATTCTTGCAGCGAGCGTTAAAGATGTCGGACGCCGTAATCCAGAAGCGCATTGCGCTCTTCGAGAGGCTGCAGAAGGAGCAGAGCGCGGCTTTCCAAGCCAAGGGCGGGGAACCCATTAAGTGAGTGGCGTTGGTCGGGATTGAGTCGGAATATTTAGGTCAGTGAGGAGAGTGGTGATGAGTTAGTACTTTGTCGGAGCTGATGATCACGTTTGCGTGTAGGATTACGATGCCGGATGGAGCTGTTAGGGACGGGAAGAAATGGCTTACGTCGCCAATGGACGTTGCACGGGCGATCAGCCAGGGGCTAGCAAACAGTGCTCTAATTGCCGAGGTTCGTTTTTAGTAATTGTCTCATTATCTTTGTGTAGACACTGAAGCTCTGATTAGATTAATCAGTTTTTGAGCTCACTTTTAATGAAAGGTTATGGACCTCCTCAATCCACGTTAGAGGTAATTGAGGTCTTCACTCTCAATACTCTCTTCTGGATAGTCACTGAAAATAGTTTAGACCTGATAGCATGCTCCTAGCCGACTTTTTTTCCATCCAATCTTGTTTGAGCGATGGCGAGGTTTCTCACATTTTCATGCTTGTTAGGGCACAGGTAGACGGCGTTTTGTGGGACATGACGAGACCATTGGAAAGTGACTGCAAGCTTCAAATTCATAAATTTGACTCAGACAAAGGTCGCGACACCTTCTGGCATTCTAGTGCTCACATTCTTGGCCAGGTTTGTCATTCGCCATTGCCATTAATACTGGTATAATTATTTTACTCGAAATTTAACTCTAGTGATTCGAACTCTGGAGGGAGGTCGTGAACATGATGTCGATATTTTTTTAATTTGTGCAGTCTATCGAAATGGCATATGGTTGCAAGCTCTGTATCGGTCCTTGCACCACGCGAGGAGAGGTAGTCAATTTTCCGCTCTCTTCTGTCCTTAATTTGGTTTCTTTCAATACATCTTCTATGTGCTTCTTTTTGCTTTTGATGAACCTTAGTACGTGATGTAGTGTCTTCTCTGAGCCAGTAGTTTTGAACATCTTCATTGATTTCGAATGAGATGTTTCTATTGTAAATGAATTAGTCACATCTCTCCTCCAATCTTGCCATCTTTACAGGGGTTCTATTACGATGCGTTCTACAATGGGCTTACTTTGACCGAGAAAGATGATTTTGGAAAAATTCAAGCACAAGCAACTAAGGCAGTCAAGGTTTGTTTATGTTGTGAAGGTTTCCTGACTGTGATGCTAATTCACGAATAAATTTCCTCGAAGACCTTCCATATGATGTCCAACTTTTAAGTATGCCCAGAACTTCTGCGTGTGAACTGAGAGAGCGTGTACAGAACTTGCGATATTTATCCGTTTTAGTCCTTCTTGATTTCAGTGTTCGATTCAGTGTTAAGTGGTATTTTCCCTTCCAGACCTGTTCAAATGACGACTCTTGTTTCGGTGCCTCATGCTTACAGGATAAGCAGCCTTTTGAGAGGATTGAAGTGACCCGCTCACAGGCTTTGGAGTTCTTTTCAGATAACGAGTTTAAGGTACGATTCTCTTCCTGAGTTGGTCTTTGATATCGTTCTTCACCTGGTACACTCAAACCATATCAGAGCATTGTTTGGTGTGTGATGAGTGGAATGTGTGCATCTAGATTTTCAACAATCATTCATTAAAGAAATGTTTCTGACGTTGTTTAGGATATGCAGGTGTTAATGATAGTCAAATAATTGTATTTTACAAATATCTAGCGGAACATGTCAAATAGGAAGATATTTGATGGAATCAAGGATGTATGAACTCGATTGAGCGTCATTTGACTTGTACTGATGCAGGTTGAAATCATCAAGGAGCTTTCGGAGGATAAAACAATCACTGTATACAGATGCGGTCCTCTTGTAGATCTGTGTCGGGGTCCTCATATTCCAAACACGTCCCATGTGAAAGCGTTTGCCTGTTTGAGGGTGAGTTTATTAAGCACATCATGAAATATTTTCCTTGTGAAAGGCATCTTTTATTCTGGTGTTAAGCTATTAGGACGCAACCATGAATATTATGGGTGTGCTTCAGGCTTCGGCATCTTACTGGAGAGGAAAAGCAGACCGGGAAAGCCTTCAACGTGTGTATGGAATCTCTTACCCAGATAGCAAACAACTTAAGGTAAGATTCTGTAAAGGTGGTGCTGTCTGGTGTGGTTGTATTTCCATTAACTGAGAGTCATATTTTTGTAGGGTTTTAATTGGCATTATCGTTTGTGTTGCTCTTTTTCTGTGCTTCCTATGTTGGTTTTTTTAACACATCTATACAAGAATTGTGCAGGAGTATCTCCACAACCTGGAAGAGGCTAAAAAGAGGGACCACCGGAAGCTTGGCCAGCAGCAAGAGCTTTTCTTTTTCCATGATTTGAGGTTTGCTGCACATCCACTCATTAGTTGGCATGCTAAGGGAGAGGGCATATTTGAACATTAGTATCTGTTGGTTTGGTTGTTGGAGTAGGTTAGGGATATCCTGGTTGGCTTGATCATTTCCGAGTAATACTGATTAATGTTGTGTTCATGCCATCAGTCCCGGGAGCTGTTTCTTTTTGCCTCATGGTGCTCGGATATACAATAAACTGCAAGCTTTTATTAGAGGGGAGTATAGGAAAAGGGGTTATGAAGAGGTGTGTGTCTGTTCACATGGCTTAAGAAGCTTTGATTTCTGTGTATTGACTCCATATATGGTGCAGTGATTGTGTTAGGCTTGGAGATTCATTTATTTGAGACAGGATTATAGTTTCTTTGGCTTGCTGTTTTCCGTGTTGAAGCAGTTGAGCTTGGAGTGGGATGCAGTTTTCTTAATGTGCTGGTCTTCCATCAGGTTGTGTCTCCGAATATGTTCAACATGCAACTCTGGGAAACATCTGGACATGCTGCGAACTACAAGGAAAATATGTTCACATTTGAGGTCAGTCATTCTTGGAATGGTATGTGTCAGTGCATGTAGCTTCCCGGCTTCTCTTATTTTGGGGGGTCGTTAAGTGCTATACGATTCTATTTGATTGATAGTGATGATTGTGGGTTGTTTGTTGATCAGGTAGAGAAACAAGAGTTTGGATTGAAGCCTATGAACTGTCCGGGTCACTGTCTTATGTTTGATCATCGTGTGCGTTCATACAGAGGTGAGAGCTGGTGGATTGTTTCTTCTTGTGGTTTTATGACGTATCAAATATGTTTAGGAAGTGCACAATCTTTGTTTGTTGTTTTATGATTCGTTCTTTTTTTAGGAGCCCCTTTCATGTATATTTAGTTTTTGGCAACCATACTGATTTTGATCATGCCTTTTGTACTCGTACAGAACTTCCATTACGGCTAGCAGATTTTGGAGTACTTCACCGGAATGAGATGAGTGGTGCTCTTTCTGGCCTAACCAGAGTACGAAGGTTTCAACAGGACGATGCCCATATATTTTGCATGGAGTCTCAGGTTTGTGTCTTTTGTTCCTCCTTTTGACAACTTGTTTAAGGTCGATTTCACACGGCTGTGGGTGTTCTCAGGACAAATTTTTTTTTGTCTGCTATGTTCTTGCATTTTGTCTTCTGAGTAGTTGATTTTCTGGACCCTTAAGTGATAAGCATCATTTTGTGTACTTTTGGATGATCTTTTGTCTCATGATATCTGTGGCCATTAACATCCAGCTTAACCTTACTGGTTTAATAGAAAAATTGATATTCAGATCAAATACATAATGTTGCTTTGTTGATACCGGTCATGAATGTTTGGGGTTTCTCTCTAGCTTAATGCAAGGTTTTGGCTGGCCTCTGGTATATTACAGCTGGTCGTGAGGTGCTTTTTGCATTCTTATCCATGTTTGCGTACCAGTGTTGTTGCTCTGCCTTTTTGGTTAAAGTTTGAGTTGAAGGCTTATGATGACACCAATTATCTGCTACGTTCGGGATGACCTTTGGTCACTTGACAAGAAACTACCACCAAGAGCTGAAGCCTATGAATTTTACCACGTGACAAATTCTGTACTTCGCTTAGGGGCTTTTGTATTTGCTTTGGTGGGATTTTAGATATATGCTGGGTCGATATTGTACTTTATGTCCGATGTTTCCTACAATGTATTGATTACCCAAATGTTTTATGGGCAGCTTTTAGATGAAGTGAAGGGAGCTTTGGACTTTCTGGAATTTGCCTACGGAGTGTTTGGCTTCACCTTTGAGCTGGAGCTCTCCACGGTACACGACCTTTTCGCTCATTACTAGAGTACAGGAATTGCAATGTTTGTTATTAAAGGCTTCTTTATCGGAGTTATATATTTTACCTGAGTAAACTCTGTTAGTCACGATATGTATGATTTTTGATTCTGCCTAAACTGAGTTAGAAGAAAGATACCACGAACTCACTATAAACTGAGGATGATTTTGTGTGAAATTACTGGTTTTACATTTAATTCTGATAATAATAACGAAAACTTGATGTTGGACTTGTGTATCATCTTTGCTGGATCACTGTTTTGGGAGTCTTTCAAATTTTTACCTTCGAGTCCAAAATCGTTAATTTTATGATTAGTATTGTGAAATCTTTTACTCGTCATACAGAATCTTACAAATGGTATCAACATGTTTATATTGGTTTGACTATGTATGCCACATCAGCTTTTAATAAGGAATTGTCTATCTACTCTGTAAATCTTTGTTTTGACTACTTGCTAATATAATCCAAGATTGTGTCTGCCTTTTGGTGATTTCAGAGACCAGAGAAGTATTTGGGTGAGATAGAGACATGGAACCGAGCAGAAAAAGCTTTGGAAGATGCCCTGAATGCCTTTGGTAAACCCTGGCAGGTGGGTATTTTTGCTGCCCATGCTTGTTAGAGTGAAAGATTATTGGCGTTTATCAGGTTGTGCCCTAATTTAGTACAGATCAGGTCTTCTAATTTTGCTGATTCTATGTTGCAGATTAATGAAGCGGATGGTGCATTTTATGGCCCCAAGATTGACATCACTGTTTTTGATGCGTTGAAGAGAAAGTTCCAGTGCGCTACAATCCAGGTGAGGAGCGAGTTTAGTTTCGAACCGATTTTAGACTTTTAGTGTGTTACAATTATGTGGAAGACTTGAGAATTTTGTCTTACAATTATCTGATCATATTCCCTGTAATGGGCTTAGCCATGGGGAGATGTACATCTGATGAATGTTTTTCACGTGTGTTGTTCTGTTGACCTTATCAGTGTAATTTCTAATTATCAGTGTTTTTTTATCGAGTGCAGCTGGACTTCCAGCTTCCCATACGTTTCAACCTGTCTTATTCTGCGGAAGATGAAGCTAAGAAAGGCCGACCGGTTATGATTCACCGTGCTATTCTTGGATCGGTTGAGCGGATGTTTGCTATCTTGCTGGAACATTATGCAGGAAAATGGCCCTTTTGGCTGAGCCCACGTCAGTGCATTGTTTGTCCAGTATCAGAGAAGTTCACACATTACGCACTTGAGGTCTGTTCCTAGGTTCCCATTTCTGCTATTTAATGGCACATTCCCATAATTGCCTCTTATTGACTTTTCTAGATTAGATGCAGGTTGTAACTTTTGATGTTTTGGTGCTTCAGGTCCGGGATACTATAAATGCTGCCGGTTTTTACTGTGAAGCAGATGTCACTGACCGTAAATTGCAGAAGAAGGTAAGTTTTATTTAGAATCAGTTTTGGTTTTACTAGTTGTTTGTGCTGGTATTTCTTCACTATTTGAGTGAGGTTGGTGGTGTTTTACTTCAGAATCTGTTCTGTATATTCTGCTTTCATGAAAGCTGCTCTTAATTTTTGGTTGGTTGCTCCATTATGTTTATTGAGTGTCGTTCTTTTTTGATGCAGATTCGGGAGGCCCAGTTGGCTCAATTCAATTATATTCTTGTTGTTGGCGAAGAGGAAACGAGCAAGAAACAAGTTGGTCCCCCTTTCCCCCTTCGACATATTGATTCGTATTTTACTATTGTTTGCTGGAGCTGATTTTCTTCTATGTATCTAGGATGATCCAGTTTCATGGGGATGGTTTCTTACATGTGCAATATGCAGGTGAACATCCGTACTCGAGATAATGTTGTGCATGGCACGAAGTCCGTGCCCGAATTGCTTGCAGATTTTGAGAAGGAAACAGCTGAGTATCGTTAAAGGATAAAACTTTCGAGAAGGATGAGTCAATTGGAGATGTTTATATGCAGACTTTTTTCCAGCCTAGGAATATGAATGCACCATTATAGCTATCATTCTTTCGGTTTTGCCACATTAGAATGCATTCTTGAAGTTTGGTAAGCACAAACTTTGAACAACTGCTGTCGGTTGTCAACAACTGCTCATTTTTGCTGAAGCTGTACTCACGGCGGCGGTGGTTTTAGATATATTTGATTTAGTGATCTTGCGAGTTATCTCTTATTATCTGACAGCGATACTTGATGCTGATGTACTCCTTCAAAGTAAATGAGAAGTTGCACTTGTCCAACAGGTTTACCAGTGGAGAAAATCATATGTAGAAGTTTGATAATTAGATCTTCTCTTGCAGAGGAGTAAAGACTGATCATTCCAGCATGTAATTCCATAATGTGCAATTGGTGCGTGAACTTGGTAATTGTTGTGTTCCAAGGTAATTATTCAAATACCTCAGTATGTTCTACGGGTTCAATATATCAAATAATATTCTAAAACATCGTGAGTAATAGTAATACAACAATTATGTATTATTAGTGTATGCTGTGGAGTTTGCGTGCTCCATTTCCTTGTGGTCATGAGTTTGATGTTTATCTAAAAGGATTGCCCTTTTGATTTTCAATTAATTTTCAATGAAATTTGTGAGTCGGTACAAGAAGAGTGTATATCTAGGCCTAATATGAATGTGAAATTTTAGTGTTCTGTTTTTTGAAGTGCAAGGGTGTAAATGCCCTTAGCAAAAATTAGTCATATGTAAGTTTTTTTGGCATTCAGTATTGAGTCAAGAAATACCTGTGAGGGATGAGTGTGGGCCCTTATGTCAAAAAAGCCTCAATTTCTATCAGGGCTTTTATTTTTATTTTGTATGAAGTGCCAAAGTGGCAATGTGAAATGCTATAGTGTTGCCCTAAATTTCAACATTCATCCTCATATTGGATAGAAAATATCACATCAACACATATCACATGTCTGTAATTCTATTTTTCTTGACAATTTGGCAATTTCATCCAAGATTTTTATTTGAATTCAAAGTTTTTAGGTAAAAAATTTCTCAATTTGCAACCATGTTTTAGCCAAATTGTTTTTTCTTAGGTGCAATCTAACACTAGGAAGCCCATGAAAAAAGCCCTGATCTCTATCATTATATATGATATTGATAAGACTTTCACTACAAAACTACACTAAATGTGACTTTCATACAATAGGATTTCTAAAGTGAACTTGTATAAGCCAATAACCTCTCTAAATTAATATTATTCTTTTAGTCTTGGCCTAGATACATTGAAGATGTACATAATAAAGAAAAGAAGGAAAACAACTTTCATTGAATTTGGAATCTAGATATTGCTCTAGTGAATATGATTCTAGTTTAAGAGCCATAAAATTGCAACCCACTAAAAAATCTTCAAATGTGATTGATGTTGTAGCCCCTCTCTAAAGCAATAACCTCTCTAATCTAATCTTCTCTTCCAGTCTTAATGCTATTAACTTAGAGAAGTTCTATTGTATGGACTTCATTTGATTTGAAATTTTGGAAACTTTTGAAATTTACAATTTCATAAAACTATTTAACTTTTGAATTCTTTTTTTATTTAAAAATAAGAATTCAATTTTTTTTCCTTAAATTACAACTCTTTTTGAAGTTATACGTTTTGTAAAAGTTACCAAATTCTAGATCATACAAAGTTCATACAAAAGTTACATCTAGTGTGGTATCAAAGTTCATAGACAAAAAGCCATATGATAGTAGAGATATTGTTTCAATTCAATTCAAAGATTCACCTTGTATTTTTTTCTTTGGCCATCAGTAAGTAAATGTAATTGATAATCAATGTACATTCTACCGTTCATAAGGAAAAAAATGAACCTAAAAAGAGGCCACTTTGTAATGCAAAAAATTGGGTGAAAAGAGCCTTCTCTACTCACTAATTGAGCCAAGATTTGCATAATGGGCTATATGATTAACTCAAATATTTGTCATGGTTATCCAATCCATCTCCACGATCCCATAAATGAATGGTCCACAATTTGAAATGGAGGTGCTAAATCTTACAAAGAAATCATGGTTCATGATGGCTCAATTAGAAAGCATGGAGCACATGCCTCCCACAAATTTCTATATGCCACAAGTGTTCCTACACTGTGGTACTAATAATGATGTGGCCACCCTCATAATCACCTCATTAGTATCAAAATTAGTGCGAAAAATCAAAGCCTCTGAATGGGTTCATTTTTCTCCTAATGTTAGACTAATTGCACCCCTTTGGACTCAATTTTTCAATCAAATAGAACATTGAAGGAATAGAGTAAAGATGTAGAGGTTTGAAGTTGATGATTTCATCCAATTTTGACATTTGCCTAAGAAACAAAGTGAAACATATTCCATTAGATTAATTGTAAACTTGCAAATTCAAATGAACATTCAATTTCAAAGCTCTTTCATGGTATTAGAGCCTTTCCAATTTATTTTTTGTGACCATACGAGGAAGATTGAACAATACAAAGTATGAAAAACAAAACTCAAGTCAAAAGAACCGATAGTGAGTTTCATGCCCTATTTGTTACTAGAATGGAATACCAAACAAACCATCCAATACTTTGTATCGAATTTTTAGGCAACCTTTTGCATGCGATTGTGAAGCATAAATGATTGTATCCTTGACACCTAGGAAGGTTGCTCTACATTCAAATGAAAAGACTAGGTTCCCACTTGATAATTTGGTAATTCATCATAATTATCTAGAGGAAGTATTTTCATATTGGATGATCCTTAAATGAATGAAAATGTAAAAAAAAAATGATCTCAAGCCCCCTTTATGAACTTCACTCAAGGCTCTAGAGTTGAGACCCTAATTCTTAAAACCAACCTCGGGTCTTCGAGTGGGTCTAGAATCTAATCTTCAAAAGCTAAAGTCCTTAAGGAGGAAATTGGGCGAATATCTTAAAACTCACGTGAGTGTGAAGATAGGGGTTTGTTAATTGAAAAACATATAAATAATGAATTAATTAGAAAATGAAGTAGTTCCAAAATATCCTTCATATATCATACAATTGAATCTTATAAATAGTAAATTCCATTGTTTATTATGTTGCATTAGAATTTTTTAGAAATAATATAGAGGAGTTTGTAAGAGTTCAATTGGATGAACATGAGGGAATACCAACACCATTTGCTAGAAATAATTTCAATTATCTCTACAAAAAAATAGATGAAAAATTGTTGTTTTCCATCCTTGAGGCCTACTTGAAGGTATTGGTATGATACAATATTACTTCTAGTACATTCTAGGGTTAAACCAAAATCAATCAATCAAAGTTTTGACATTCTTCCTACAAGCAATTTAATCCTACTTTTAACCCTTAAAGAATATTGGTTCAGATTTCAAATGGCGGATGATCGCAAACACATCCCAAGCATATAAATATGTAATTTTTTCATCCATCCAGTTTTTAAAGGTTCTTGTATTAATCTTTAACATTTACACAATATAGATTCTAAAGACTTGGCTTTGCAAGCATTCTATAACTCAAAGGGTATTGGTAGGTTTGGCCTCGAAAAATAACTTTTCTAATTCAAAAAATGACCCTTTAGAAATGACTAGAATAAAAAAAAATCTTCAAAAATCATTATAATTAGAATTCAACATTTTGAACTTAAAGAAAAAAAATTTCACAAGAAAATCACAAATATTTAATCGACAATTGATTTTAGAAGGAATTTGGAATTTCTCACCTCAAGTTTTATTGAAAAATATTGGTTTGTGTGATAGTTGATGTAATCGTATGGATATGATCTATAGATCAATCATAGCCTTACAACTACTACTTGAGAATCGTCACTAAGTTATTATTCTAAGTTACATTTTATATCTTTCTAATATACATCTTTCTAATTTTGGAATTTTGGACATCCCCTTGGCTTTAACCCTTGAAGGACCAAGTAGCATTGTTGGCAACACCATGAATTTTTAGTCATCAATTTACATACAATATGTGCTCCAAGAGTAGCTTCAAGGGGCAACAATTCTCATAACTTTTGACTACATGTTTAAAAAATTATTGTATGATATGTAGTTTCTTTTGAAGACCAGGCAATCCAGACAGCTAAGAAAGAATCACTTCTTTAACAAAGAAAACTTTAGAATTGGTTTTCTAGATTTAAATATAAGTGGAGAGCTTGGAATCCTTCCATTTTGATTATTGTGATGAAAGTTATGAAGAATTTTAGTTTGTGGGTAGTTATGGAATTCCTACTCCAAAATAAACTTTGAAGTCCTTTATTTAACTCAATTTTCAATGTTTTTGGAAAAATGAATATCTTTGTATTCAGATTTTTTTATTTTAACATTACAACCATTGGGACTGGCATTTTTCAATTGCATAACTACATTATCAATAATTCGTATTTAAAATAATTTTCTACTTCTTTCTAACTACTATTTTTTTTCAAGCATGAATATAACATTTTTTTGTTGAAATTTTTTATATGTATTTCCAAATTATTTCTTCAATATATTATGAAGAATCACAAGTTGTAGGATTTACACACTTTTGGGTAAGAAATTTGAAAGAAGAAATCAAACCATTTGGGAAGAGTTGAAGATACTTCTTTTTTAAATCCAAGCATTGTAATCTAGCAATTAGTAAGGTTTCTTATTCTAAAATTTTAAGAGGGCGTACTCTATTGTAACAAGTTAACTAAAGGATCTTATGGTTGAATTTGTTAAAAATAAATATAGGTAAAGATTTTAGCCTTGCTTTGGAGGCTAGTATCTTGAAGCAACTTTGGGCCTCTAAGCATTAAAGAACTTTAGGGGTTATGGGGTTAATCCTTTGCTTAGAGAAATTGAAATTTAGTTTAACAAATAAAACCCAAATCCTATTTCTTTAACAAAATGATGTAATTATAGTGTAAAGAAACAAAATTGATTCTTTTTTTGAGTTTCACATTACATAATAAAATTCAAATGTAAGAGACTTATATCCCATTTACATTCTCCAAGCTTTCACATCTCTTTTGATGTGCATCCAATGCTTGGTTTGATGAAGATTTGAGTTTATGTGAATACAATGAATCTCAAAATATACATTTTATTCCATTAAGATAATAGATACATTCATTTCTATGAGGTAAAAATTATAAAATGAGATGGAATTTTAAATGACACTTATAGGATAAATCTAATAACTTCTAAGTAATCTAAAAACGTCTCATCAAAACCAAAGATATTTTTTTTATAGTTAAAAACTGAAAACTGAAAATAGAAATCATTGTCTATATGACCACAACTATTGTCATGGACTTCAAAGTTCAAAGAGTACTTGTGGATGACAACAATAGTTATTCCACTTTGATGTTTTGATTCACTTGATGGAATAAAGAAAATACTCTCCCTCCTTTTTTGTTTTTTAACACAGAAAATATGTGAGCTAATATTTTGGGGAATTTTTCACCATATTGGCTCCTAAATCATGAATTTATTTAGACATTCAATGAACTTGAAAAAAATATGAATAGCCTCATAGCTAAATCATTTTTTCTGAACATTAGTCACAAAACTAAAATGGGACATAGATTTGTAGCTAATTAGCCCATTTCTTTTACTCAGTGGAGCCTCTAATCATTTATTCATTTTATTACAAATTTTTTTCTTCCCTTGAATACTAGTGAGGTCTTCCCCAACACACTCCAAAGTAAATGGAGGGAAAGCAATTGTTGCTACATTTTTGGTGAGGGATTAGTCAATTGGCTACTTGTTCAATTCATAAAAAATAAAAATTGTTCCCTATACGAAAAACTCTTCCAAGAAATGTCCCATCCCCAAAAGTTGGAAGAGTATTTCTTGTAATCTCCTCTTGACGCATGAAATCCATATAATCAAGGATTACATATTTTTCATTCATCAATCACATGTTTCATCCATTTTGGATGGGCATTCATTTCGGGCAATCTCCTCATTGTTTTTCATCTTTTTCCCTCTTTGCCAGACAATTTCAAGTATTGTGTCCAAGGGATTTTGATTCTCTTGAAATTTGCTCTATCTCTTCATCGTAGTGTGCTAAACTTGTTCCACAAAGTGAAACAAGACTTCTTTCTATCTTTTTGGTGCCAGATTGCTTCCAAAAAAAAATTGGGCTAAAAAATGGTTACAAATTGAGAAGTTTTTTGCTACAAAACTTTGAATTAAAATAAAAATCTTGGATGAATCAAACCGCTAGATTGTGGAGGAAAATAGAATTATGGACATGAGGTAAGTGCTAATGTGATATTTTCTATCCAATATGTGGATGAATGTTGAAATTTTGAGCTACACTATAACATTTTACATTGCCACTTTGGCATTTCATAAAAAATGAAAAAATAGAGCCCTAAAGTGGACCATGCATATAAGGTGAATGTCGGGTAATTGTAAAAAAAATCCCCCTATTTTATTCTAAGTTCGTATTCTATGTTTATCACCTCTCCTTATTCATTCAAAGACTTTGATTGCAAATATGAATTCAAAATTTACAAATTTTATTATATGTGAAAAATTCAAAAATTCTTGGGTTGTCACCAGGTAAAATTCCTATGTTTTCACCTTGAATGGCCTACTTCATGGGATGGGTTTAGAGTCTTGTCTCTTCATCTCGTCCAACTATTTGAGTGTACTATGAACTACATCTAGTAGGCACTAAAACAAATCAGCCATGTTCTTATGTACTTTAGGCCTCAATTTCTACCCTTCATTCAAGTCGCACAATCATAGCAATTTTTTTGTTTTTTTTGTCATTTTTTTATGAAGTGTCAAAGTGGCATTATTAAATGTTATAGTGGTCCTCCAAATTTTAACATTCATCCATTCATCCACATATTGGATAGACAATAGCACATATCACATATCCATAATTTTATTTTCATTCACAATCTGGTGATTTCATTCAAGATCTTTTTAAAAAAATTTGAAGTTTTCTACCAATTTTATGCTCTTAGAGTACTAAATTTTTCCCAAGGGTGTGGTACAAGGCCCATTACTTTGGTGCAAATGGCTACCAAATTGCCAATAAAAGAAACCCATTGAATCACAAGAAACCAACTACTCTTTTTCCCACTAAACCCTAGAAGGATGGATTAGTGATTGTGTAAATCATCCTTTTGGATATTGTGTGAAACATTTGGGTAAAACAAAATACCAAGAGAACTCATTGGAGGTCAAACTATTCTGCAATCGGGTGTGCAATGAAGACCTCCCCCTTTCGACACAAAATTTCAAAGATGAACATCTTCACTTTCTTCCTACATACTATAGAAAGATTTGTTGTCATCCATCCAAAACTTAGTGTCTACCATGCCCTTTGAGGAGTAACTTGAGTTCTACTCCCAAGTATAGATTGAAGTGTTCTACACTAAATAGTGAAATTAGGTTGCCTTAACAATTAGGTTGCCTTACCCCAAGAAAGTTACTTTACAAGCCATCAAAGTCAACAAATATTTCTACAAATATTTCCATTTACACACATAAAGATTCATGAATCTCAATTACAACAAAAATCTAATTCAAAAGTGGTACATTCTTGTAGAGTAATAGTAAATATTTATATAGTGTCAAATATCGAGAAATTAGTGTGGGGCAACCTAATTTCACTATTTAGTGTAGCTAAGCGAGAAAAGGTCCCGCTACTCTCTCCCTCATCTAAAATTATAATACTCTTCCAAGGATTTGAAGAGGAACTTTACTGCGGACATTCAACTTGATAAGTTAGGGCAGGTTTCCATGTGGAGTCAAGGCTGGTGAAGTGTACCCATCAGTAGTGGAATGGGAGTTCTACAAAAATCGGGCTCCCATTTCCACTGCTAATCGGTGGCCTTCACCGCCCCCAACTCTACATGGAAGTCGGCCCTTAGCTGCTTTCAATTGGCATCCAAGGTTGCAGTTTCAATGCAATCCGCACATTTTAAGTAATGGTGTGCATCTATAGTTTTCCCCATACCCTAACTCCTAAAAGCCCCAAACAATGTTTTTTGGCAATATCAATATTTTAGGTAGCTCACTACAAATGGAATTTTCATTTTTTTAGATTTGAAATTTTCACACAACATGTGCCCAAGGAGTAGCTTTAAAGTGTGACAATTTTCATAACTTTTGACTACATGGTTAAAAAGTTATTGCATGATATGTAATTTTCATAGCTTGGTTGGTAGTCCAAAAATTTCTTAAAAAGTCACTTTTTTAAGAAATAAGAATTTGAAATTGATTTTCTAGATTTATATATAGGAAAAAAGCTACGAATCATTCCATTTTGATTAACCCCTAAGCACTCAAGTGACCATTTTTTGGTCACCACCCAACTTTGTGTAGCATTTTAGGGTGGAAAATTTATTTTTTCAATTTCTTCAATTTTATTTTTATTTTTAAAGATTGTTTGTCTTTAAATATTTATATTCAAAACTAAGATCACTATAATGGTACAAGAAAATTATAAGAAAAATAGTACAAAGTTTTTATGATTTGCCTAGTGTTAAAAAATTTACTATTTACAAAAAGTGTCAATGTTCTCATTACTAGATCTTATGCATTTTTTCACAAATCAATAGAAACTACAATTTTGAACATCAAAAAAATTCAAATGCTAAAGAGAGAAATTGTATTTTTGGTGAATTTTTGAAGTTAGATCTTCAAAATTTATTTGAAGAGAATCTAAAAATAGTTTTATAATTTTGACCCTACAAATACTTTCGAACTTTTGTGCTTCACATAATCTTTGTTGATGCAAACTTCAAAAAATTATAGAACTTATATATTATAAGACATTTGTGTTTTGAACGAACCCCTTGGGCTTTTGGGGGTTAATGAGATGAAAGTTATGAGGAGTTTTAGTTTGAGGGTGTTATGACTTCTCTATTATAATATAAACTTTGAAGTCCTTTATTTAACTCAATTTTCAATATTTAAAAATAAAATAAAACCATAGGAAGTACATTGTTTATTACAACATGAAAACCATTGGGATTGGCATTTTTCAATTCCATAACTAAATTCTTAACAATTTAGTATTTTGAATCATTCTCTACTTCTTTCTCCTCACTATTTTTTTCCTACATGTTGTACAATTCCAAATGATTTGAATTTTTCCAAGCATGTAGAAAACTTGCTTTGAAGAATGAATCTAAAGATGTACCACCATTTCGGACATTTTTTAATACAAATGTTACCTTGTGAAGAGTAGTTGCTTGTTTTTTTGCAAGGCCCAAAAATTTATTTATTTCTATTTAAGTGCTAATATCTTGCAATCCCGCTTGCAATCTACACAATGGAAATTTATGAAAAAAATTTCCACATCTTCTCAAACCAGTACACTACAAGATCCTAAAATTACATGTGGCCTAAATTGTTTTAAAAAAGAAATTAGTACTTGTACTAGAAATGGCAATTTTAGAGGGTTTTGGGTGAAACCAAAGTCAATCCTTTAGGAGTTATGTTTGCTTTTTTTTATTTTTTATGATGAGATCTCTTGTATTGTGCATCCCCTAGTCAGAAAGCTTTTTTAAAGGAGGGATGAACTAGCTTTGTTTCATGGCATTTGGACCTACGGTGTGAAAGTTATTGAATTTTGAAGGGTTTTTGAATAAAAAAATGAATTTTACTTTATTTTGATTATGGCAATAGTACATGGCACACTAGTCCATCCATACTTTATGTTAGGTTGTTTGTTTTGTTTTGTTTGTTATGATGATATCTCCAAATTGTACATCCCTCAATCATGTTCTTGATACAACCAAAAAGGTCTTGTTGAGGAGGGGTGCACAAGCTTTATTTCGAGTCGTTTGGACCTATAATATGAAAGTTATTAAATTTCAATTTTTTTTAAGAATTAAAAAATTAAAAAATTATTTTTACTTTTATTTGACTATGGCAATGACACATGGTGCACTAATACTATTGAAATCGATGATTGTTTGTTTGTATATTTGTGATGACATTGGGATCTCAATGGCAACTACCAAGCTGACCAAGGCACACTTGGTACCATCGGAAAGCCCTTAGCAAAGAGGTGAGCACAAAAGAGAGTTTACACCCTACCAATTGATGGAGCAAAAGATATTGAAGTCCAAAGTATCATTGGAAATTATAATATTGGATTAAAATTGTAAAACTTGGATGTGGAGAGTTGTGATTGACTGCTATAAAACAGTTTTTCCATTGCCATATCTAAGCTAATATATTAACTTTTGTTTTTACTTTTGAAAAATATTTGTTGATATTTCACTTGTACCTTTATTTTATTTTTTGTTTGCAAGTATTTTAGTTTTATCTTTACTTTGCTTCTAATTTTAATTTAAAAATTTTGTTTGCTATTGCATTTGCTATTTTCATATCCCCCAAAATATAAAATATTGTAAAAAAGTTGATAGAACATATAATATTAAATGTCAATGCTATTGATGATTTGCCATATTTAAAGAATAGAAAATGGGTATGAAGGAGGTCTTAGTTGTCACTTTGGTGGCAATTATAAATGCCATGCTAATGGTTGTGGCAATGGTGTAGGGGCATATTCAAGTACCTCTAGTGGAGGAATAGGAACAAGGATAATACTAAGTTTTTGAAGTAGAGGGAGGCAGACCTCATTCTGCTCTAGTGGCTTTAAAAAAATTGACCCAATGCAAAGTTGAAAATCCAAACCTCAAATGAACTTTTCCGCATTATAAAAAGGAGAGAAAAAAAATTTTGCATTATAAAAGACCTTCCATGCAAAAAACGGGGTTCCAATTTAGTAAAACACATAACAATGCTTGAAATCATATGACAATTATGACTTTTTCTATCGTGAGTCAATTTGTGGACTCCTCGTATTTTGCCAAATTGCCCTCTAGAAATGGAAAATGGCAAGGCTAGGAATAAAGAGAGACTAGCTTGTCATTTGCATTAGGGCGTGTTTATTAGTTGCTCCATCATTATGTCGTTGGTGTATTAGTTTTCATTGGATTGGAGTTGCTCTTAGGGTCTCTTATCATGCTCCATTAGTGGGCAAAAGTGGGCAACTACAATTCAACTTCTTCCTCGGGTACTATACATGACACTTAAAATTAGGGCCAAGAAGCACTTTGTTGACTAACAACTAGGGATAGGAAAGCAGGGTTCAGAGTTCTACTAATTGATTGGTTGCTTCTTGACCTACAATAGAAGGTTTATAATCTTTTTTCTAATTAACCTCTTAAAGGTCATTTGATTACTTAACCCCTAAGCGCTCCCCCAATTTGTGAGGATACTTTATCAAGTTGTTGTCCTATCTAGTGGTTGGATTTGGTGTTATTGGAGTATATATTTTTCTAAAATTACACGTGTGCAAATATGTCAAGTAGTTGACCAAGCCAAAATTGCATTGACTCTAGTTCAAAACTAGATTTGCAAAAATGAGGTCATAGCTTTTAAGAACACAAAAATTTCAAAAAATCACCATGTCAAGAGAACCTCATTTCAAATCCATTCCAACAAATTTTACTCAAAAAATGATAATATTTTGCTTGTAATCAAATTTACAATGTATTTTAAAATTTTCCTTTAAAATTAAAAAAAAAATGATTGGTGATAGCATTAGTGAATCTAATTGTATAGATGGAATCTACAACTTTTATTTGTGTATGAATTCCAACATATTCTTCCAAACAACACTTTCTAATGATTTTTCTCAAATCATCAATTCTGGAAAAGACTTTGGACATTCAGAGGTTAACCCCTAAATGCCCAAGGCCTCTTTGGAGCTGCATGAAATTTGTTCTAAATTGAACAAAAAGTCAACATTTTCATAAGTTGAACCAATTTCTTTTGGATTGTAACCGTACAAATTCAAACTAGACATGTTAGAGATCACATAGGAAAAGAAAACATAACAATATCTTTTACAAATTGAAAGATTATAATGTTTGATCATGAGGGTGTAAAAACTATGAAAATTTTTATATTCACTTTTTGCATGTCAACTCTAAAATGTTGGTCACTTCAAAAATATGAGGTTATAAGGCCTAGCATGCACAACCTCAATCAATTTACGGTTTTTAAAAATCTATTCTACAATTTTTAAAAATGAATTTCAAATGTGATTTTGCCTCCCAGATCTAGTGTATTTGAGGCTCATTTCCAAGAGCCCACAACACTACGGGAAGTCAAGATTGCACTGGGTATCCTTGTACAAAATCTTCAATAGAAAAATCATAATCCTTTATTTTTAAGATCAACTTTTTGATCCTAAAACTAGACTTCAAACAAAATTCTCCAAAAATATAAACTACTAATAATAGCAATTTGGTTGGATTTTACTTAACTTCAAAGTTTTCCAAACACCACATTTGGGTGCCTTGGGCATTTAGGGGTTAAATGGGATTTCAACCCTCTCCAAAAAATTTCAACACTTGTTGGAATGTTGTGGCAAGTTGGTCCCAAGTCATAAAGTGCTTCACCCCTTGACACATGGAAGCCCTCTGAAGATTACCGCCAGTGTGGGGCACAAGCTAAGAAAAACTTTGCCCACCGCCATAGAGCATGGCAGGAGGCTCTCCGTGTCCACGTGAAAATCCCGACCATCATGTTGCTTGCAAATACAATCTGTACTACAAAAGAATCATCTTCCGTCATTTGAAAATTGAGAGAAAGGAAAGTTTCAAAGATTCCACCGCTTCTAGCTAGCTCTCCCACTTGGAGGAAACACTCATCACAGCTCCCGTTACGTCTGTAACTATCCTTTTCGATGTGACTACGAGTGTGACCCAAAACAACAAACAGCTATGGCCATCACTTTGAAACTGACAAAGTTGAATTTTGCGCTCAGGCTCTGAGTCTGTCGGAGTCTCGTCTGGGTTTGGTTGAACATGGCAGGGATTGTTAAGTTGTGACCCCAGAAATCTGCGTTAAACCACTTGAGCGCATGCATCCGAGGACGATGAGTCACTGGTTCGTGCCTCTTGTTCTTGTTCCATTTACTATGCAATGGGTTCTAGGAGTATTCGCAGTGAATGTCCTCGTGGGTACTGAACTTGAGGTGAATCCCAAACAATACCTCACAAGCGCAAACGGCCAGTATTCCTTAGTGATGCGGCCCGACTGCAATCTTTTAGTTTATAATGACTCTCAGCCTTTGGTAGGCACCAATGTCCCAAACCCCGGAGCTAAGCCTGATTGCTCCCTCTGGATGCAACATGATGGAAATCTCGTTATCTACAATTTCACAGACGTCAATCGTACACATAAAGATGTACTGTGGGCTCTAAATATTGTTGCTGCAGCACTGGTGCCTTATTCATTTCTGCTTCTTGGAGACGATGGCAGTTCAGTCTTCTACGACTACAACAGCTCCCCTCTTCAGGAGGAGAATCTCTTTAAGGCAATTCAAGGACAGATCCCTGATGTCTCGTAGCTTAAGTACTGGGACTTTCATTCGAATGCCGACTACACGCTATTGGAACCGAATACCTCTCTTGCTGATTTTCCATACAAGCCGGTAGGTGACTTACATCCTTACCGCGGGAAAAAAACTGCTAACCACGACTCCCTCAGTTAAGTGTACTCTGGAACTTTGAACGGACTGCAATTTGCAATCGAAAAGTAGTGTTGATGGGGGTCTGATAAATAATACTCTGTGGGAATCTGAGTCGACGAGGACGGACAATAGTGTCTGTCAGCTGACTCTCCAGCCAAATGGTTCCCTTCAAATTCGAGATGTCAATTCGAGAGCCATTCATTGGAGCAGCCCCGGATCTGGCGGCAGTGGTGTAAATTGGAGTTTGAAGGGGAATCCGGACGACGGATTTTGGAGCACCAATGACGTTACGAGCACTAGTAATGTCCTTTGGAAAACCGTCCCCATCGCCCCATTCTTGCATTCAAAGAAGTTGTCTATCCCATGAATCGTGAGTGTCCTAACTGGTGGCGTTGGTGGAGTTTTAGTTTTGGCCTTGACCGTCTTGGGGTTGTATTTCTATACACGAGAAAGTAAGCCTGTCGGTTTCTTGAATCCAGAGTCTTTGCACTTCATTTTTCTTGTAGTCATCGACTTCTTTACTGATCAAGTACATATCCAAGGGAAGGGATGCTCATTATAATTATATCCTCGGGTATTCCTGTTTCGTGCATCAGGATTTCTTGAATCTTGACCCATCTGAGAGGGCATTCCAGGAGCGACTGAGGGCCAAAGGGGGGACGTCCTACGCATTTTCGCAGGCAAAGATTAAACAAGCAACCAAGAACTACAAGAATGTGATTCGGCGCCGGGGATTCGGTGACGTGTATGAAGGGAAGTTGTAGAACGGGCGAGAGTTGGCAGCCAAAGTGTTGTCAGCGACTTCGCATCAAAGCAAGCAGGAGTTTTTCAATGACGTAGTTTCGGAGCTCAATATCTGACTCCTGAACATTCTTCAATCCACGAAATCAACTTGAGTTCAATCTAAAAATCAGACTGACGCCTCTAGCTAGAGAAGTTGTTATTACCTGAAACACAAGGGATCATGAGCGTTGTGCTTCTGCACATCGAGCTGCTGTCCATGGTGCATCACAAGTACCTGGTGTCTCTGGTTGGGTACAGCACTCGCACGCACCAGGTCTTGATCTACGAATTCATGGGTGGCGGAGACCTTCGCCACCGATTGCAAGGTGAGTGCAAACCTGTCTCATCGAGCAATGCATTGAAGCATATATCATGTTGCTATACTGATTCTAATATCGTTGCCTGGCTGACTGACAACTCATTTGGTCTGCAGGGGAGAGCAGTTTTGAGAATCGCTTGAGCTGGCGACAGAGAACCAACATCATTCTTCAATTTTCTAGAAGGTAAATTACAGCTTGCATCGTTCACATTGTGGGTTTCGAGTTTTTTAGGGTTTGAGTACATGACTGGTGATGGTGTGCAAGTTTCCTGGGTGACTATCTCTGAACACTGCGCGATCTTGTGCAGGGCTGGAGTACCTGCATGATAAATGCTCTCCGCCCATCATCCACCGTGATGTGAAGAGCATCAACATTTTGCTCACCGACCAACTGGTGGCCAAAGTGGCGGATTTCGGGCTGTCCAAACTGAAAACCATCGGGCTGGAAAATGCCACTCATGTTACAACGTTGGTGAAAGGCACTCCGGGATATCTCGACCCAGAGTGAGACTTGCAGCTTCACCAATCCTTTCATTTTCATCTCTTGGCTAGGTTCTGTGCAAGCTCTCCTCGACAATCTCCGAGAGGACTAGATTCAACGATTGCCATCCTACCACCATGGCAATCCACATTCATGATGCTGATATAAGCAGGTCTGGTGGTTTCACTTAGGTTGCAGATACCATAAGACAGGAATGCTAATAGAGAAGAGTGATGTCTACGCATTTGGAGTTGTGCTGATGGAGATTCTCACTGAACGATCTCATATGTACATTACTCAGAAGGTTAGCTCCCCGGGCTGAACATTTTTTTCTGAAAGAGTTGGTGATTAAGAGCGATGCATTCAGGTTCAACAGAGAGGAATGGAATTAGAGAAAGAATCTACATTAAAACTAAAATTTGGACGGTTTAGCGATGTTCTCAGCAACATCATCAGCTACATGCAACGTTTTGGAAAGACATGAAAATTTTGAAACACACTGCAGCAAGCATGCCACGTTTCTCGGCCAGCATGGTTAAAACCTTGTTCACTTTGGACAATATTTAGTAGCAATGTTAAAGGCCAATTTTTGAAATCACGTTTTACTGTTTTCAGCCATTTGCAAAACCTTGCTACAAACAATACTGTAGTGGGTGATTTTCTACTAGTGCCTATGTTGAATGGAAGGCTATCAATGCGTGCATATGTTGGCATTGACGGGCAGGTTGGTGGAGTTTGGAGAGGCGAACAAGTTAGTGGTTTAGCAGATCCCAATTTGAGAGACGATTTCGACAGAGACGAGCTTGTGAGCTTAGTGGAGTTGGTATTGTGGTGTGCGAGGAGGAGAAGCACAGAGACCATTCTTGCATCAGGTTGTGCGAAGGTTGTATGATTTAGGACTGGGTGGGACATCGCCACATCGGAGACCTCCCAAGATGGAATTGACTTGGGCGCCGAATATGAGCGTCATACCATCAACGTTGAATTAGTGGCGATGGCATTGGAAGATTTGGATGGTGAGACCCAACGAATTTTCGTTCAGCAATATGCACGCTGAGGTTCTAATTCAGTCGAGTGTAGACACACCAAAGCTACACAGACTGAGTGGCTGCAAGGAAATTCCGCATGACAAAACATTTAAGGTAACTGAACCTAAGAAAAAGCTAACTTTCTATTTTGGACATTTATATTCTGATGGAATGTGTGTTGGGAAAAGTCTATATTGAACCCATGTTGATCCCCAAACGATCCCCAAAATATGGTGCGTTGGGCATTTAGTGGTTACTTAACAAACTTATGCCCTTGTGAAAGTCTACCAAATCGGGCACACCACAATTCTTCTTTCATCCAAGAAATAAACAAGCCCACTCACCTCAGTTTTTGAATGTGATTCCAAAACTCCCTTGAGTTCTTGTGCAGGCCAGGTCTGACGCCCCCAAATCAGTGCAACTTTGTAAATCATCAACGTGTACCGAGCTCAGTCTTCACAGGTTGCCAATTTTGTTGGCAGTTTCACATAAGTTTAGTTGTAGCACAAATGTTTTCAAGCGCACTCTCAACAATCAATCAGCTGAAATTCACAAGTGTGGTGGACTCCACTAACCATAACAAGAGGCTGGCATTTTCACAAATTTATTCCATCTCTTGTTCTAGACAGAATTCGATCAGTGTCAGGTTTTCAATAGAACCTGGGTGTTTAGTGAGATGAATGAAGCAGAATCAACACTAACCATGTAAGAACATACAACTCAGACATTAACAGGCAAGCAATGACTGAAATTTGAAGTGCAAATATCTCAAAGCTTTACAAGACGTATAGATCCACATTCAAGCTCCCGAAGCTTCAAAATCCACAGGAAACGCCAGCAAAACCTTTGACGCTAACCCCTGTTGCATCACGACGGGAATCCAGACAGAGGTGCTCAAGCGATGGCACTCACGTACTTAGCTTACCGTAACCACAAATTACGAACCATATTGGTAAACCAAAATAAATAAGGTCAGAGTTCGACGCAGGCGAGCTTTCATGCGATTCCATGGTATTCCATGGCGCATATGCTAACCTAGGCTTGTGGTAGCCTCAGAAAAGTGACTTCCCAGATAACTGTGACCACCAGATTGATCAAGCGATGCAGAAAGAATTATAAGCTTAGGGGTGACGACGGAGCCCTTTTCTTAATTTCGTTTCCACAAGGAGCAAAAGCAGCCGCATTCCTCGCGTCTTGGTGCTCTCACTGGCACCTTATCCACCTTTGAGTGTGCTCTTGTGTACTCCCTCCGTTGTGTTTCTACAGGGGAGGACGGCCTTTGCGGCCATCAATCTCAATTGCGGCTTAGACGACATTGACTCTTTTATAATTGCAAGGTTAATATGTGCATAGTGGAATAGCTTTAGTTTTTATGGAGGAAGGACTGCTCGCCGGCGGAGTTTTTTGAGCTTCGGGGCCTGTGGCTGAAGTCGCATTCATTGCCTTCTTGTGTCGAATAGGTGAGCAGACAGCGCATTTGTAAGCCGCATTTCGTTGCAAGTTTGTGTGCCTCGGATTTTGGTGTTTGGAAAGAACTCAAGACGTGCTTGATTGAGGACCACACGTTTGGCTTTGAATTCCTATCCACGCAATGTTATCTGACAGAGGGAGACTCTGTGGTTTTCCTCTGTAGAATTCGAAATAGGATTGGTAGGGATGCTTGATTGGATTGTAGGTGTCAAGAATTTTCGTGACTGTTCTTGAAGGATTTATGCAGTTTTGAGTGAATTTTAGAGAAATTGTGAAACGTCTTGCAATTTCTTGTGAATTTGGGAGAGTGTTGTTTGCGCATTCTTTAGGTTCTGAGATTTTTGCTGTGCGTTTGTGATTGAAGTGTGTGCAAGAAGGAGAATCCATGGCGACTGCGATGGCAACAGGGGTTTGCCATCCCGCGCAACTGAATGTTGTTATGCGCGCGGTCGATTCTCCAGTATTGTCGTCTTCAGGGGTGCAATTGCGGCACACGGCCTATGCGGGAGCCGGTTTGCAGTCACTGAAAGCGAGCTCCACATTGAGCGAAAGACACCACCGCAATGCGGCCATGGCAGTGCGTGCCACGGCGGAGCCCTCACCTCCAGCTGTGAAAGAAACCTACGAGGCGGAGCTCGAGAAGCCCTGGGGACTCCGCTTCTACAAAGGTACCGACGGCGGCACATACATCGACGCAATAGCACCCGGCGGCAGCGCGGACAAGACCGGCAAGTTCATGCCAGGCGACAAGGTGATCGAGACCAGCGCCATGTTTGGCACCGATATGTGGCCCGCGGCGGAGTACGGGCGCACAATGTACACCATCCGGCAACGCGTGGGCACGCTCCTCATACGCATGGAGAAGCGGTACGGCGTCCGCTTGGACCGCGGCGCCAGCGCCGAGACGCTCTCCAAGGAGCGCAACGCGGGATCTATCAGCGAGGGGATTCGGGAGATTCAGGTGCAGAATTACCTTCGCAAGCAGGAGCAGAAGAAGCAACGCGAAAAAGAGCTCGACGCGGGGCTTAAGCTCTACAAAGCCAGCAAGTATGAGGAGGCGTTGGTGCACTTCGAATCCGTTTTAGGGTTGAAGCCCGAAGCTCGAGAGGAGGCCGTCGCGAGCTACAACGTTGCCTGCTGTTACTCTAAGCTGAACCAGACCGACGCCGGGCTGCAAGCGCTGGAAGAAGCCATGGAAGCCGGATTCGAAGACTACAAAACAGTCCGTGAAGACCCCGACTTGGCGGTCTTGCGTCAATCGCCAGGTTTCACACCTCTCATCAACAAATTCGATGAGCCTTTCATCAATGAGAATGCCATTAATGCTGTCAAAAATTTGTTCGGCATGTTTGGGAAGAAGTAGCCGGTTGCATATTTTTATGTAGATAGAAGCCATAGCGATTCTCCTGCAGCTTCTTCGATCTTTTTTGTTACACTATGTACCCATCATTCTTTGTACCATTGATAAGAAATCCCTGCCTAGTTCAAGTTTTTTTCTTGTAATGTTGTGTTGCATCTGAATGTGGTGGACTCTGAGATTCGATGACTACAAAACGGTCCCCAAGGATCCATACTTGGCCATTTTGCGTCAATCGCCAGGTGACATCTCTTATCTACAAATCTCGTGTGCCTTTCATCAATGAGAGTTCCGTTAATTCTGTCAAAATCTTGTTCGGCATGTTTGGGAAGAGGTTGCCGGTTATATGATTTGTGTAGATAGAAGCCAGAGCGAACTACTACAGCGTCTTCGATGTTTTTTGTGACACTGGCGAGAGTTATCGCCGGGGAGCTATCCCAAGAGTCATGAAATCAGTCGCTCTCCCTATTGTCTCTCTTTCAATTGACTTATTTAGATTTAGATTGCATTTGAGTTCTTATTCAACTCGTATTTTTTTTGGAATGATAACAACGCAATTTAATCATATTGGGTTGTCTACTTTGTAGGCTCACTGGAGTTTGGGGTCTCACTTTTGCAATTCTGAGACGCAAAAGAGAGGTCCGAGACTGTTTTTTCTGTTGTTCCTTCAATCTGCTAGGCGCAGCTTGCTGAACGAGCTTGCTTCAAGGAATATTTGCGCCAACTGAAAAGAAGTAACTCACGGATGCCCAGGTCGGGGGCAAAATAGAAAGTTCGTCTTCTTATGTCAAATTGTGGGTGCTTAATTTTCGTGAACAATCCATTTTCTAATTTTTCTATAAGCTGGGAGATTGTAGATAGGCAAATAATACTTAAGTTTTGACATTTTTAATTAGAGGAGACTTCTGATTGTGTTGGTGCAATGCTTGGTTTGTGAGATTTTGGATTAATTTATGACTTCAGAATTTTAGACTATCCTTAACAATTCTAAATAACACAACCCCAAAATTGTGTCCCTAGCCTAATTGTGACACCTAGTTTTGGACCCAATTTTATCCTATTGCATCATAATATGGTGAAAATTATACAAGTGTTAGCATTATGAATGGAATTGGGTTTGAAAATTATCATTTTATGAGTGTAAGTGACATGTTTGAGACCACACACAAAGATCTAGACACCTTCTAGCAAGATGTTAACTTAATGACTATTATGCCTCAAGCCATTGATCATTATCTTCTTTATCTAGTTCAAACTATAGTATGTGAGAGTCAAATTTGGCAAAGAGGTGCCAAAATGGAATTTCCACTTTTAAAGGTCCACATCACCTTGCACCAATCACTCACTAGATGACATGTGGCACTTACTTTATGCCAAACCTAACCTTCATGTAGGATAAACCACAAGATTCTACCACAAATTCTTGTGAAAAACTCAACTCATTTGTGCCCTTGTTATATAAATTGAGTTATTTGAATTCAACCAAAATATTCAATTGAATTTGCAATGCAAGAAGGCAAAAAAACAGTTCTTGGATGTGGAGCCACTATAAAAATATTGAAACATTACACCTAAAAAAGGTCCCCTTGCCATTATCACATAACATCTATATGTTTTTCATTGCAATAATGTGCAACATTACAATAGATGCAACTTTCATATGATTTAAAATTTTAGAAACATTTAAAAAGCTACAATTTTAACACTTTGAAAGTTTAAAATTTTTTTTTTTAAATACAAAAAATGGATTCCAAAAGTTTTCCTAAAGTTGCAACTCTTTTCAAAGTTATAACTTTTTAAAAGTTTGTGAATTTGTAAAAGTGAAATCTACTACAATGGCATTGCAGTTCATTCACCCAAAGTCATACAAATGTCACATAACTATGATTGAGAAGGTTTTTACTTTTTACGAGATGCACACCAAGATAGCCTCACTCCTACCATTTTGCCATCTTTTGGTTTCATTGGAGATTCAACACAGATAAAATAAGAGGTCTATAAAGTATTCCAACTCTACATGCGTCCACCTCCTAAAATATATACTATCTATACATTCTGCTTTTTGATTGCACCAACAATGTACAAATAATCAACATTTGATTAAATAATCAACATTTTAGGAGGTAGACACTTCTAGTGACCATTGTATTTCAACTTCAAAAATATATATCTATTTCCAAAAAAATATGAAATGATGTGGGTTAGACACCAATTCCATTTGTCTTCCAAGGAAATTTTATTCAAAAATATTTCAAGAAGCCTAGCCTCCCTTGATGAATTTCCGACTCTTAACCCCTAAAGGACCAAGGGTGCAAAATATAGTGTTGCAGAAGCCACCTAGTGACTTGATGGTCCTTTAGGGGTTAAATGGGTGATTTATAAATGGACCTCCTACCTTCACCTATAACAACACAATGGTCTAAAAGTGTTCAATGGATAATAGAGATCCTTCCATGTAACATAGAAGTGCAGTGCAATTGTTCACCCTTAGAATTTTGCATGAAAAGGGGAGGTTTTGCACAGTAGTTTGCCCTCCAATGAGTGCTCTTGATTTGTTTTAAGGAAATGATCCACAAGGTACAAAAAAAGGATAATTTCCACGGTGACCAGCCCGTGCATCGACTCCAAGCAAATGAAAGAGATACAGTCCCGTGAAAGGGCCTGCTCTGACGGATTCTCTCCATCGTCGTGAGCCTTCTCGCCCTTTCACCAAACATCGAGAATTTCCGGTCTCACCATGGCGTCTCTCACTGGTACAAATTCAACTTGGGTAACGCGGCTGGTTTCCATGGAATGTCAACTGATTTGGGGGATTCGCCTTATGCCTCTCAATCCGACGACGAACGATTCGTGTCTGCGGACGTGGGAATTGGCATTGGGAGGGCGGTTGTCGATTTCGATTGATTTGGGTGTTCTTCTCTGGGAATTTGGGTTTGCGAAATGGGGTCAGCTAGCTCTGGGTTTGGGAAGAGGTTCGGTGTGGGTATATTCTGAATTGTGTCGAGTCTGGTGCAGAGACAATTATGGCTGGACTAGCAGATGGCTCAGCATGCTTCGAATATGTTGACACCACCAATACGCCATCGTTCAATCTTCCGTTTGCTTCCATTTCCTCCGCTTTCTCTGGGTCGCGACCCAAGCAGTCGCTCTTTTTCGCCAGGATGGGGTTATCTCGAGGCGCAGGGCAAGCTCGGTGAGGCAATTGGAAGATGTGTGCTCCTTTGTATTCGTCTGTTTTCAATTGGTTAGAACAAAAGAATTGTCTGGCATGCTCGAGGGTTTAGGTTACAATGTGGTTCATGCAACAAGAGATGGAAATTAATCTTAGGGTTTTAGACAGGGTACGTCGCAGGCGCTGAAGAAGGTGGAGCATTTCACAGTGCGGAGAGTCGTTGGGGACGGGCGGTGTATGTTCAGAGCTCTTGTATGGCTTCCTTCTCTTGCGAGACCTGTCAGTTACTGTGTCCTTTAAGACGGAGTTATAATGCCTTTCATTGTAAAGCTCGAAGTACTTGTTCACTGTTTGCATGTCGCGACTATTATGTGTGTTGCAGGTGCAAGGAATGGCTTTGAACAAAGGAATGAATCTCAATTCTACAGAGGAAGAAAAAGAGGCAGGTCAGTGCGGAATTGCTCATGAATGCGCCAGACAGAGGCAGTTCTGAACGTGTCTTAGATGGTGGATATCAATCTCGTCTTCCTTTGGTGGATGGTCAATTTTTCTTATGTTCTTATTAGTATATGAAAAGGGTTTCCAGTGCACCAACGAATGCGTTATTTGGATATTGTTTACAAAATTTAGGTGTACTTATTTCTGTTCGAAGTTTTGTTGGTAGATGACGTTAAACCAACTTGAACAAATGTTTAGGCGGTCTACATTTTCCTATGTACCCCTTGTCTAAGATTTTAGGATGACGATTTTGTCAGTGGCGATTATGGGTGTCCCTACCAAATTTGCGAAGCTTACCAGAAGAACCATTCATGCTGGAGGTTCACAATTAGTTCAGTCTGGCATGTTGAGAATAATACATCGTTTTGACGTATCGTTTTCTGGGTTTCACCTTTGATTGATCCGACATTTGGGGTTGGCTTGCAGATCAACTTCGATTTGCAGTCATGGACGCACTATGTAGAAGTGACAAACGCAGGTCCATATACGAAGAAGCTCTTATAGCCATCACAGTTGAGGAATCTTTAAAGCGGTGAGATATTCTAGAGCCTATTGTTCTTGTACTGTGGAATGGTACTGTATTTTGTGTTAGTGGCTCCTAGCTTTCGTGGCTTTCGTGGACAGTGCAATAACTCATATACCTTTTAACCCTTGAAAGGCCCTTGGGATCCCTCTATACGACCCGTATTTTGCTTTATAACTCTTCAGTTGTGGTTGAATATGTGAATTATGATACATTTTTATTTACGTACTATCACGATTATGAATTTATAATCATTTACTTTGTACTGAAAAGTATTTGGTCAATGTTTTTCGGATCAAATACCACCAAATACACAATATACTATATGGCCGCAAAGGGCTTTCTGGCCCTTCTAGGGTTAAGTTCAGCCTGAATTGTACCCTTATGATCCCATATATGATATCTTATACCATTATCTCATACAATTCTCGGAGTAGTTTATTGGGAGGATACCGTGGGTTTTATTTCTTATGGATGCTGAATTTTGCTTATTGTGGGACAGGTATTGCCAAAGGATTCCCAGTTCAAATTTCTGGGGTGGTGAATCAGAACTACTGGTTAGTGTTGATTCCTTCTTTCTGTACATACAAACCTCCTGTTCCCTATTGTGGCGAATTTCAGTGTGCCTAAATTCGACTTTCAAATGCTGAAAATAATTAGAATTTGAACGCGCTCAGATGGGGTTCAGATGCCAAACTTATAACACTGAGCTCTAAGAATCTAGGACTAGTATAGATCCGTGATTTCAGACGAGTGTCGCAAACCACTCCTGTTCCTAGTTGAGAACCATTTCCTGAGTACACCAATTTTGTGAATTACACCAATGTCACGAACATGACCATAAATCCTCTTAACTCACAAAATACTGTGATATGGACCCCACGGATTTTTGCTGCCCTTTTCTTGAGTGAGTTTGTGTATTCGATGTTGCGTTTGTTGACGATTTTGGATATCTATTTGCAGGTTTTGTCAAGAATGTGTTCTCAACCAATAACTGTTTACATTCCTGAATCAGAGGTTAGATTATCAAAACCTCCTGAACTGCAGATTGTATTACTTTTAGTTGGTTGTCAACCTCTGTTCCTTGTAGTTGAGAACGTGGATCCCATGATTTGAGACCATCAGATTTTACTTCAAGAAAGCTTGTAAATGTATTTTCCGTGTTCCAGCTGACTGTGATCTTGCTGTACTCTTCAGCCCTGAATACAAGAAAGGTAGATCACTGTGTTAAGAATTATTTTTTCATGGTGGCAGGCAAAGCAGGGTGCTAGGTGGGGAACAGGATATATTCCGATCGCTGAGTACGGTTCTGAGTATACTAAGCCTCGCAAAGATAGGAAAGCTCGCAAGCCTGTGAGGCTCTTGTACAATGGAAGCAACCACTATGACCTACTTATTTGAGCACGAGCTGCATCTTTCTGACGTCTGCAAAATCAAGCAGTTGTTTGTAGATGGCACCATCTGTGCGCATGTTTGTACCATTGAAACTAAATTGAAATTAGGAATTGTTGTGAAGGAAAAGCAAAGACGCTTGCAAGGAAATTAGACTATTTGGATAACTGGCTTTTCAAAGTCTAGACATGCAAGGCTTTGAGAAGTATGGTCAATGAGTTGGCAATTGCAGGCATAAAACAGTCCGTTATGCAGTCCATTAAGGAGTCTAACCCCCAAAGGATGAATCAACCTGTTCAAAATTGATGTTTTGGTTTGATGCTTATTTCTTCAAACTTTTGTTACTCATAATCAGAAAGCACTTCATTATGTCACTTTGGGGGAGGACTTGCCCAAAGAAATTATTTTAACATGCAATAGTTAGAATTGGTATTACTAGGACGAACAGTATGGTGGCTCTCAGACACTTCAGAAATTGCCATGACTAATTGAGGAATTACATTTTTCAACAAATTTTGGGTATGTTGAAGTACAAGTAGCAAACCTATATAAAATGTTTTTTATAGTTTATAATTTTTTAATTTTTTTTAAATTTTATCAAATTTTATCAGTGAAAAAAAACTTTCAATACAAGTAAATGTTTTACAAGACTATTTAGGAAGTGGAATGAGAATCCATTAATTGGGAATTTTTAGATAAATTTTCATGAATTTTGAAATTTTATTGTCTAAAATATGATTTCAAATAATCAAAGAATTTATAATTCACTTCAAAAATCACCAAACAATCATGAAAAAAAACATTTTTCAAATTTTCTTTACTCTTTTGGTGATTTTTAGATTGAATTAAAAAATTTATAAATATTTGGAGTCATGTTTTACTCAATATTGTTTCACTTAATAAAATTTCAAAATTTGTGAAATTTTTACCAAAATGTTTTAACCCTTAAACATTGAAGCAAATGTTTTGTGTCTAATGGATGAGAGAATCTCTCTATGTAGGACAAAACTACAACTATTCATCCTCGGAATTTGGTGAGAAAAGGGTAGGTCTTCTACAATAGTATGCTTTCCAGTAAATATTTTTTATTTTTTTAAAGTAGATGATGTCACAGGGATTTCCAAGGCCACTAGTCCATCTTTTAAGGGTTAAAAAGAATTCATCAGGACCTTCAAGGCAAGTGAATATGGTGCCATATTGACATCAAAACAATAGATTGTTAAGTTAATGTGGGGATTAATGTCAAAGTGATGTTAAATTAAAAGGCGTTGGGTTAATGCAATCTTGATTCTACAAGGGAATATCATTCTAATGTAAATTGGCACTAAAATGAATCGACACACTTTTGCTACTAGAATAGGTCTAGAGGGATGCCTTGTAATTTTGATGTAAAAATTGTACCACTTGTGCTCTAAAATGACAACATGCAACTTAAACTAAGACAATGCACCATGTAATTATTTCAGTGATCAAATTAGTGTAATTCAATGACAAATTACACTAATTTGGCAATGAAAGAACACAATGTTCACACTGAAATAATTTTGAGTGGATAGTGAGCCAAAGTATTGTTTCCTATCATAAATAGACATAAAAAAATTCTTGGGGTACAAATATCATTTTGCCATTGGCCGTTATGCTTTTCTATAAATCGTGGAAGTGGTACACATGTATTCTTTCTACTAGTTGTATGACTCATAAGAGTTGGACTAGTGAATGTGTATATTTGTACTTTTTTGCAACCTATTTAGAATACATTCCATATGGGATATCAATTAGTTGTAAGTATTTTACATTTCATATGTATTTCAAATTCCATATCCATTTTTTGTATTGAGTTGTTGTCAATATTTCATATCCATTGTTGGTAGGCCAAGATCATTTGTTGAATAGCCAATCAACGGCCAAAATTATTCATTACAAACTTCAAGGCATGTGAACATGGTATCACGATGGTGCATTGAAATGCAATTATGTTAATTTGGTACCAACCTCCATACCAATCTAGTCCAGATAAAATGACACTAAAATGACTTGTATGCAACCTTTGGTGTCAAACTAGCATCAAAACAATCTAGCCCAACTTTTCCGATATTTGGCCCTTGAAATTCATATCAAAGAGGGGAGGGGGAGGGGATTTTTTTGAAAACATGATCAACACCTCTAGGTTTTTCCCCATGAAGGGGCACTCAAACAAAAGGTAGACATCATCACACGAGATAGTATACCATAGTGATCCTAGAATGACACCACAATGATGTGAAGTGAAAAGAGTTGACTTTCCACTTCAATGCTTTAAAGATGATTCGAAGCAAACATAATATCAAAGTTCTTTAACAAAATAACATTAAAATGACCTCTATCCTAGATTGTTGTCAAAAAGGCATCCAAACAATCTCAAACAACTTTTCTGATGTTTTCATTCTACTCACTAAAGAATCTTGAAAAAAATTACTTGTATTAAAAAAAATTCTTCACTAATACATCTGATTAAATTATAAACTAAATAATTCTGAATTTCGAGTTTCAAAATTATTTTACACTAGGTGCTACTTGCACTACAACAATTATACATTCTGCTGAAAATCACGTACTAATCTAATTAATCATTTAGCTGCCGCAAGTTTTGTAAGTGTACAAAACACTTTCAAGGCCCTAGATACTTTGTGAACTTTGTCCAAACAAAGTCGAAATCTTCCTGACGCAGTTCGTCAACACATTACTGCAGACTAATTTTTATGACGTGCGGTCTTACATGGAGATGCATTGGGAACAATCCATTCCCAAGATGCTAGCCTCCAAGAAAAACCTTCTAGCTTTCCACTCTTGGTTGTTGATATGATTATCAATGTTAGTACCGTGGTCGCAAATAGATCTTCAAACTCTCAAAAATCTGATCTCCTAGTCTAAAAAACCTGCAACAATTAAAATCAGACGATGTCCTCTAGTTCTGAGAATCGTTTCACTTCCAGTAGAAATTGCCAATGAGCTGTAAGAAAAATAAACAGCCTTCTGATAGCAACTACAAAATCCAAAAGATTTTCTCAGTCCGACCAGTGCCCATACCACGAGTTCCCGAATCGGCTGACTCCATTATAGTACATACTCGAGAATCCACAAGATCATGACGGGCAGATCAACCTAATCCAAACACCCGCAAACATGCACACCATTCCCAGACACAGATCGCTGTAAACTTCTTCGGAGCTCACTCCACACCAAGAAGAAGTGCTCAAAATCACCTTATTAAACAGGTTCGTTAATTGTTTGTGTCTGTGAAAAAGTAGTGGCCGACTGATCACATCATAATCTCACCACGTCCGCCACAATGAGATTCAAGACTGTCAAACCACGTCCAAGTGTAAAACCAGAGCTCGAAGGCTCGGGCCGCCACCGCCGACACAATCCCCAAGGGATATCAGGCCGGCGGGAACAGGAGTGTATGCACATCAGGCCAGGCCAGCACGTGGAGGGGGACGAACAGGGACTCCCGAGTACCTAAAATACACATACTGAAAAAGCCCCGTCTCAAAGCTAACGATCGACATCACCGCTCGTGATAACTCCCTCAATTCCAGGCCGATGGCACCGTCTGAAAATTGCCTCATCATTCCCAGAACCAAAATTCAAAGGCCAGCTGGATCCTGCACCGAGAAATAACGTTAAACCTAACCAGAAAGTCTAAGAAAAATAAATCAACTCGCTATTGACCGGCTTCCGACGATTTCTTCTTCTTCTTCTTCTCACTCTTCTCTACACTAGCGGGAACGTCCTCCATCTCCACGTCCACGGACTTCTTCTTCTTCTTCTTCTTCTCCGTCGTGCCTTCGCCGTTCGAGACGGCGGCCTCGCCCTCCGCATCGCTCTTCTTCGCCTTCTTCTTCTTGTGGGAAGCTTCGGGCGTTTGTTGGACAGGACTGAGACCTGCTTCCTTCGAACGCTTCTTCTCGCTCTTCGAACCATTCTCAGCCACTTCGACGACGGGAGTCGACGGCTCCGCTTTGCTCTTCTTCTCCTTCTTCTCCTTGCCAGGAGTTCCTTCCACGGCGGCGGCGGCTTCCACGGGCTCCGCGGCTTCCTCCACCCGCTCAGGCTTCTTCGCAGGCGCCGAATCAAAAACGGGCACACGAAGCCACTCCGCAGGCGTCTTCTCGTTCGGCTTGCCATGCTTGTCCAGAAGACCGTCGTTGATCATCTTCTTCTTCGTGCTCGCACGAGGACCCAGACCCCACTTCCGCGGATACGTGTCCCTCTCCATCACCACTCTCTTCACCTTCGCCACCACGCCGTGGTCGCACGTCGCCATCACCGCAGTCGTCATCTGCGCCACGCCAATTGCGATGGCCTCTCCCTTCGTCGTCATCAAAACCACTTCCTCGCCCACCTCGATGCCCTGCTCGTACCTCAACAGACCCGGAATCATCAACTTCGCACCGTAGCAAATAGCGTTCACGGCGCTGTCCTTCACCACGCAACGCTTGTAGCTCGTCAAAAGAACCTCCAGAGGCATGATCACGCGACGCAAGTAGCTCTCGTCCTTGTGGTTGTCGTACACCCACTGCGCGTCCAGAACGTCGTGCATCGTCACCAGGTTGTCCTTCTCGCCCAAAATGCCAGACCTAACCCTACGAAGCTCCTGCATGTGACCGCCCACGCCCAAAAGAAGACCCAAGTGCACGCACAGCGTCCGAATGTACGTCCCGGCCTCGCAAGACACCCAGAACACCACCAAGTGACGCTCCGCGTCGTACTCCAGCAACTTGCTCTCGTAGATGGTGCGAATGCGCAGCTGACGCTTCACGGCAGAGATCAGCGGGGGCCGCTGAAACAGAGCGCCAGTTAGGGTTTCGATGGCCTGGGCCACCTTCGCCACGGACTCCACCGCGGAATGCAAACGCGCCACGCACACGTACTCCTTGCCCGCGCCCTGCTGCGCCTTCACCAGACGCGTCGCGCGGTCCACGCACACAATCAAGCTCCCCGTCACCTTGGGATCCAAAGTACCGCTGTGACCCGTCTTGTCCACCCGCAGCATGCGACGAATCCAAGCCACCACCTCGTGCGACGAAGGGTTCGCAGGCTTGTCCAAGTTGATCACGCCGTACCGCACGTAGTCGTGCAGCGGACGCTTCAGCGGAGTGTGACCCGTCGGCAAAGGAGTGTAGTGACCCGTCCGCACGTTCAGCTTGTCGTAATTCTTCAGCAGAATTGGCCACTTCGAGGTGTCCAGCGGAGGCGTCGTCGACTGAGGCTTGATCAAGTAGTCCGTGTCCGCCTGCTCAGGGTCGCCCAACACCTGCTGCTTCGTCGCTCCGTCCACATCCTCCTCGCGCGGCTTCTCTTTCCGCTTCTTCTTGCTCTCCGAGCCAGCCATCGCTCTCCACCGCCCCTCCCCCCAAAACCAAAGCTTCGACCTGCTTACACTCCTTAAAACCCCTAAAACCCCCACTCACCGAAAATAAAGGCACTACTCGAAAGAATGAAGCTTTGGTGCAATTACTGGAGCTACGGCGCCAAGGAAGTCCCGAGGCAGCGGAGAATCAACGTCTGCACCGGACAAGAGAACTGCGGGTGCAAGCGCTGCGGGGTAAGACGGAACTGCCATGCCTGCTGCCGAGGAGGGCGAAGCTGCAAGCTGGGGGAATTAGGGTTTAGGGTTTAGCGCTCGGGAAGGGGAAGGACGCCGCTGGCTGGCGCCACGGCATCTGAGCCGTCCGTCGTGGGGGGGGTGCCCCCGATCAGTCCAGCCAGGAGATTTGAGATTTGAAATTCTGGAGAATGCTTGATTCTCTGCAGTGGGGTAAGTACACTCACAGGAAGGAGGAATATCTCTAGGTCAAGGGGTTTGGGTTAGCGCTCTCAAATTCTAATTTCATGAAGGGAAGTTAACCCTTACACATCGACACGGACGTTTTGTGTCCGATGGATGACAAAGAATCTTCCTACGTCGGACAGAAGTGCTATTGTTCATCCTTGGAATTTTGTGCAAAAAGGGAAGATCTTGCATGTAGTTTGACCTCCAATGAATATTTTTTTTCCTTTAAGTAGATGATGTCACACGGTTCAAAATTTGATGATTTCCATGGGCACCATCCGTCCTTTAAGGGTTAAGGTGGAACCAACCACATTTGATCACTTGTACTACAAGAAAAGAAGGGTATGAATGAGTGGTCTAAAATGATTGTAGAAGTCATTTCTTGTCCACAATGGTTGCAAAATAGTCATTTTGAAGTCATTTTTGTGTTACAATCATGGTGGACAAGTGTTTTTTTGGTAGTGTTAAGCAATTCTATTGTAGATCATGAAGAGAATGATGGGATGCAATTTTTTCCTTCCCATGTAGATTGATAGGAAATATGGGGATTGCAAAAAAAATTGTAATTTTATTTCAAAAATTGATATGACTTTGAATTTTTGGAGTCAAAAATCGTTGAGAACCTATAGCCAATTCTGATCTTTGAAGAACTATTTTCCCACTCATTCCTTCCTAATTCCTTGCTCAATACTTCCCAAGCACTTTGGGACATGTGTCATCACTTTATTAGTTCCAACATTGAAAAGGAGAAAAAACACATTCAAAGCTTGGGTGGGAAATTTGTTCTAGACTTGAATGGAAATAGCTTCACCATATAAGTTGGGTATACTTCCTTGGTTGGGAATGGGTGGTTTGACCTTAGTCCAAATTTACATTGACATGATGGGGTTTGTAAAGTTTTGCCTGCATGGTGAATTTTTTCTAAAATACAATTAGTGGTAGAGTTTGCAATTTTGTAGTAAAGTAGCTTCATTTTTAATTTCCATACACACAAGAAGGTTACAATGAAAAATGCCATTTGTGAAACAAACGTGCTATCATTTTAAAATTTGGTTAACATTTTGCATATATTTTTTTTGACGTTTGTGGAATTTGTTATGAATTTTGAAGTTGGAATCATATATGGCACTAGAAGCTATCATCCCTTAATATATCCATTGTTGGTGTATTGATAAATATAACGAGTAAATTGAAGAAAGCAATATGTACCTCGATGTTAGATAATGTTTTTAAAGCATGACCCATTGTAGGACTTCCTACTTTATCCCAAGATCTAAGGTAATAAAAAGGAATGAAGGCAACGCAACAAGGTGGAGAAGGAGAGAGAGGGTCAAGTATTCCAAGGTAATTAAAGGATTCAAGGGAATGACTACACTATATGGATAGCCTAGATTAAGTCACCCCAACTCCATATCCTAGTCCACGTTGGATCCAAGACATTCAATATATTAGCTAGAAATTAGCCAGATCATCATATATGGATTAACACATAAAGGGCCAAGCTGTATGTTGTGATAAAATAGGATTTTGGACAACTTTGTGTGAACGGAATTTTCCTCTTTATTTTTTAAGTTTTCACACAACGTGTGGATGAGGAGTAGTTTTAAGGCCCAACAATTTTCATAATGTTTGAATACATGGTTAAAAAGTTATTGTATGATATGTAGTTTTCATTGCTCGGTGCGCAACCCGGGCATCAAAAGAAACTTCTTTAAAAATCATTTTTTTTAAATAAAAATTTGAAATTGATTTTGAAGATGTACAGATACGTGAAAAGCTTTGAATCATTTCCATTTTGATTTATGAGATGAGAGTTATGAAGAGTTTTAGTTGTGGGTAGTAATGGAATCTTTACTCCAAAATAAATTTTGAAGACCTTTACTTAATTCAATTTTCAATATTTTTGGAAAAAAATAAAAAAGAGCAGTGTAGATTGTTTATTACAACATTTTCACCAGTGGGATTGGCATTTTTCAATTCCATAAATAAATTACTAACAATTTAGTATTTTGAATCATTCTTTACTTCTTTCTATTTACTAGTTTTTTCCTATATGTTATACAATTCCAAATCATCTAAACATTTCCAAGCATGTAGCCAACATGACTTGAAAAATGAATCCAAAGAGTTACAACCATTTTGGACATTTTTTCACAGTGATCTGACCTTCCAAAGTGCAGCTGCCCGGATTCTTGCAGGGCCCAAAAAGGCTTTTTGTCACTTCAAATGCTAATATCTTGCGATCCAAACGGTGGAAATTTCTGAAATTTTTCCCACATCTTCCCAAACTAGCATACTACAAGATCCTACGGTTACATTTGTCCGAAAATGTATTTATTCTAAAATTTGGTACTTGTACTAGAAATGACAGTTTTAGAGCGTTTTTGGTGAAAACATAGTCATATACATTTGGGGGTTAATGACATGAAAGTTATGAGGTTTTTTAGTTTGTTGGCAATTATGGATTTTGTACTTTAAAATAAACTTTGAAGAGCTTTATTTAACTCAATTTTCATTATTTAAAAAATAAAATAAAATCTTAGGATGTAGATCATTTAATACAACATTTCAACAATTGGGATTGGCATTTTGCAATTCCATAACTAAATTCTTCACAATTTTGAATCGGGAATCATTCTTTGGTTCTTTCCTTTTACAATTGTTTTTTGTTTGTTGTACAATTCCAAATGATTTGAAAATTTTCAAGTATATAGGCAACTTTCCTTGAAGACTGAATCCAAAGAAGCACCATCCACCATTTTGGACATTTTTTCATACAAATGTGACCTTGTAAAGTGTTGTTGCTCGTTTTTTCTCGGGGCCAAAAAAATGTGTTTTGTCAATTCAAACACAAATATCTTGCTATCCACATGGTGGAAATTTTTGAAATTTTTTCCACATCTTCTCAAACCAGTATACAAAAAGATCCTATAGTTACAAGTGTATGAAAATGTTTTTTTCCTAAAATTTGGTATTTGTACTAAAAATGGCAATTTTGGAGCTTATTTGGTGAAAACATAGTCAAGGAACTTTAGGGGTTAAGGAGTCAAATAATTGATTTGAGCATACTTCTCCAACAATGAAGTTGGAGTTTTGCATTGACCTCATGTGCTTAATTTATTCTTAGATGCAACCGAATTGAATCCACTAGTACAAGGGTGGTCCTTGGGCAACAATGAATAGTATTAAAATGTGGTGTCTAAGGACAACATTGGCACTAAGTTAGTGCCATATGAATATGGGCTTGGGGAAGATGCCCTAGAACTCTTCTTTAGTGTCTAGAGCCCCTTTATACTACTAACCATTATCTTTTCTTCTTTCATTTCTTTAGGAATTTTCACCTCTATAATAGAACCACCTATTACTATCCACTTAAGCAGTTTGTGCATGATCTGGAGTAGTAGAAGGCATTACTAATTTTTTACCTTGTAGAGAGATAGAAATGATGGGTGTTGTCAAATTTTCATAATTTTTTTCCTCAACTTCAAATTGTTATGAATTTTAGAAGCCAAAAGTTGGCTTGCACCCATCCCCAATACATAGATTCTTCGATCACTACTCATCTAAAGACTAATTTGGCTCTCGAAACGAAGCATATATGTCATAACAATGATGGCTAAAAGATGGTAGGAAACCAAGAATCTAATGGTTACTTATCAATCATCTCTCTATTGAATTTCCCATTACCTACGTATTGACCACTGGGCTTGGCTAGTTATGGGTGGTTCTACCATATTTCTTTTCAACATTCCATCTTGATCTGTTCTAAGTAATAAATCCTAATAAAAATTTCTAGCTAATATAATGAATGTCTTGGATCCAACGTGGACTAGGATATGGAGTTGGGGTGACTTAATCTAGGCTATCCATATAGTGTAGTCATTCCCTTGAATCCTTTAATTACCTTGGAATACTTGACCCTCTCTCTCCTTCTCCACCTTGTTGCGTTGCCTTCATTCCTTTTTATTACCTTAGATCTTGGGATAAAGTAGGAAGTCCTACAATGGGTCATGCTTTAAAAACATTATCTAACATCGAGGTACATATTGCTTTCTTCAATTTACTCGTTATATTTATCAATACACCAACAATGGATATATTAAGGGATGATAGCTTCTAGTGCCATATATGATTCCAACTTCAAAATTCATAACAAATTCCACAAACGTCAAAAAAATATATGCAAAATGTTAACCAAATTTTAAAATGATAGCACGTTTGTTTCACAAATGGCATTTTTCATTGTAACCTTCTTGTGTGTATGGAAATTAAAAATGAAGCTACTTTACTACAAAATTGCAAAC